>JAMKCH010013570.1:0-26247 GCA_023653785.1 Ophioderma brevispina | reverse complement strand
AATGTTGGTTCCATGCAACGTAAATAATATGTAAATACATTATATTTTCACACCTTAGAATTTGGTTTTGTTGTGACACCTTTTGAAGTCCATTTGTATCTCCTTATAATAAGAATGAAGAATATGTTTTTGCAATGTCAAAATTAGAGTCAGTTTTTCAATTATTATCAAATAAAGTCATGTTACCAATTTCTTTGTCCACTTCCGAACCAAGTTAACAATGTAACTGTCCACCTACCTCCGACACGACTGCAAGTGTAAAATCAAACTTTGTTAAGAATTTACAGATTTTTCTGCAACTTGTTCAGGAGGTACCATCCATTTGAGAGATTTAGTACAGGGAGCAATTATGGGGATGGCTCATGACACATATGTACAATTAAAAATTGTGAGGTGATTTAACGTTCCATCCAAATTTTGCTCTTCCCTCCAAAGATTAGTGATTTCAACCAAGGACGAGTCCAAAAAGCATTGTAAATTTGAACTTACATATACTTTTGAATTATATATCTCTTTTCTGAAAATTATGTTCAATGTTGGAAAATGGATTTAAAAAAAATGATTTTTGCTCAATTTACCCAAATTGCCACAATATTTCCTCCAAAATTTTACACATATTTGCAATCGATTAAGCTCCGAAACAGTAATTAATTCAAATTTGATCATTTTTTGAGTACTCTTTTTTAGTGAAAATAACAAATAAAAAGTACTTTGAAATTTTTACCCCAAGGTTACAAAAGTTACACCACTGAGTTGTGAAAAGACCATATACATTATCCGTCAAACAAAAAGTTGTCCTGTAAATGGGGCGGAAATCTGAACCACAGAACTGAGTTACCTCAAGCCTTGCCACAAGGTACAGTAACAGGACCATTGGACTTTCCTTCTCTTCATAAATGACCTACCTGACAATCTGCGTAAATAAAGTAGACTCTTAGTAGGTTGCAAATTAAAGTCCCAGTCTAGAAGTTTGGGGAGAAGGTTTGGAAGGGGTTTTCTGTATTTTCAAGGATGCTGGAACAAGATTTTTTTTTTTGGCGGTCCCACCTCGGGAATGTGGGGAAATTTTTTCGAACCATAACCAAAGTAACTGACCACTTTCGGAAGACCACATTTTTTACCCATCGAGAATAGCGACTCCAAATAATATAAAATATAATTAAGGAAAGAGGGCCATATGTGGAATTTTGCAGCCATTTTGAAAAAGCGCCCTCTAGCGTACTTATCATAATTCTAATCTTTGGAATAGCATAATACAATAACTGCAGTAAGAACACCGAAATTTATTTCATTTGGACTCTTTATGGCTGTTTTTACCTTTTTTAATATGCCAATTTTCTGGTAATTTTTGGCGCCATTTTGAAAACTCCCTCTAGCGAGAGTTCCCCACAGTTCCCTAGACGTGGAACCCAAAATAATCTTGTTCAGCATGCTTGAAAATGTAAAATAACTTCAAACCTCTTCACATGATTGATAATTGTATCCAATTAATAAATGAATTGATAACCGGTCCCACAAAGGCTATTATACAGAATTTTGCAGCCATTGAAAACGCGCCCTCAACGGGTACTTATATTAATTTCTAATTATTGGAATCGCATTACACAATGATTAGCATAAGAAACACCGAAGATTGATTCATTTGACTCTTAGATGGCTGTTTTAGCCCTTGATATGCAATGTCTGATTTTGGCCGGCCCATTTTGAAAAGTGCCCTCTAAAGGTACCTATCATAAATCCTAAGTATTTAAATTCATTATTATATAATAGAGAGCATTCAGAAATACCCCAAAATGAATTCATTTGGATTTTCAGATAGCCGTTTCTAGCTCAAAATTAACATTTTCTGGAATTTTGGCGCCATTTTGAAAAAAAACGCCTCTCTAGCGATAGTTCCCCACATTCCCAGAAGGTTGGCACCAAAAATAATCTTGTTCAGCATCCTTGAAAATGTAAACAAAGACCTTCACAACAAATTTTCTTCACTTTGTTATACTGTGTATTAAAGAATAATTAATTGATACGGTCCAAAAAAGGGGCCTATTATACAGAATTTTGGCAGCCATTTTGGAAACGCCCCTCTATGACTTATCATAAAGTCTAATTATTGGAATAGCATTACACAATAATTGCAATTACAAGAAAAATACCCCAAAAATTGATTTCATATTAACTATTAGATAGCTGTTTTTAGCTTGTAATAGGCCATGTCCGGAATTTTGGCGGCCATTTTGAAAAACGCCCTCTAGCGAGAGTTCCCCACATTCCCAATTGGATCAAAAAATTCTGATTCAGGCACCATGAAAAATAACAGAAAACACTTCCAAACCTTTTCCCCAAACTTCAGAATGGGACTTTAAATTTGAACCCTCTACTTCGCGATGGACTGGCGTGGTATATGCATCTGCAAGACTGAAGAGCAACTGGCAAATCTGCAAGAAGATCTCAACAACTGGGGGAAAAGGCAGGAGATAAGGGCCCAGCATGGAGTTCAATGCATCCAAGTGTACATCTTGAAGATCACAAAACAGCAGAAAAATCCACCTTGATTAGAGATTACCACATTCTGGACAAGAGCTGGAAGTGGATCGTCACCCCCCTCTACCTGGGGCCTAGAAATAGATTAACAAAAACCGAATAGCAAGTGACTAAAGCAAATAGATTGTTGGGACTGTTGAGGAGGAAATCTGTTGTTCTGACCAATGGAAGATGAAAAGAGACAGCTTATAGGACACTAGTCAGACCAATACTAGAGTACGGCAGTTGTGCATGGGGACATACAAGAAAAAGCGCATCGAGAAAATTGAAGGAACAGAGGAAAAAGTCGCTAGATTCTGCATGGGGGACTATAGACAAAAAAACAGTGTGCTGTGACAAAGATGCTTCAAGATCCTTGAATGGGGAAAAAATCCCGGAAGACAAAAAGGCATGGTGACATGACATCAAAATCTGAACAAGATGATGGGGATAGACGCAGAGGAGAATTTCAAGATGGTAGGTCAACAAAGTGAGGGGTTAGTACCAGAGCCAAGACTAAAAAAACAATATTCAGCCGATATATCCAAAGAGGGATGTGTATACCAAATACTCTTTCTTCCCAAGAGTAATCCAAGAATGGAAACAGACTTGACGAGGGAAGCTAGACAAAACCAAATCTTGCGGACTTAAAGAGCATTCATCGCACCTATGATAACCAATTAAAAAACACACAAAGATGGGGTTTTATACAGCTAAGTCTGAGTATCGGGCCGACCAGGGGTCTTTCCTCCTTCCTGTTATCTTTTGTTTAGTTCCTGCTCTGTGTTGCCTTAGCATTAATACCTCCGTTCCTTTTCTTTTAAGTTCTTTTTCGGATCTTACCTCTCTTTCTCTCCGTCCCGTTCCCTCGTTTGATTTCCTCCGCTCTTTCTTTGGTTCAAATTTTTTTTTATTCACAGAACCTTTGCAGAATAGAAAGTGCAGGAGCTGGAGCACCGCTCCGAGGAGAAATGGTTGCAAGTCTGTAGGTCCTCCCGGGGGAGGGCACTGCCTATATAAAAGAGTCGGGGAGTTGCGGATTGACTTCAAAGTAGGGGGCAATTCGCTGCGGAAACTTTAAGAAAATAAAAGGGGGGTCATTGTGAGAGATGCAAACTGGGGGTCAAAATCACTGAGCCGCTCACATTTAGAAAAAAGGGTCATTTCAGTGAGGGCACCATATGCTGAAGTTCCATCAGTGAACAATAGAGCGGCTTTCTGTGAAGGCATGAAATAGAAATACGGGGGTCATTCAGTGAGATCGTGAAAATAACAATGGGAGGCATTCAATTGAGAGTAAAACAAAGGGGAAAAAGGGGGTCTTTCAGTGACAGGTTGAAAAAAAACGGGGGGTCGTTCAGTGAGAAGGTTAACAAAGGGGGTAGAGGGTCAGAGAGCAAAATATCAGGTCCTATATAGGATCGGAGGTGATATTTTGCGAAACTTTCTTGGTACAATTTGAATTGAATAAAATAAGATTTTTCTGAAATACTTTCACAAAGTTTTGGAGTCAACTTGACATTAGTTTGCATCTTTCCCGTGTTTACATTTTCTAAAATTGACCCCTCGTCCATCTAAAAAATCTGTTCGTCCGTTTCGTTGCGCAAAATATCATAAGATACATGATGAAATGATTAAGCAAAATCAACACCCTCATATTGGTATACACAATGACTGTATAATAAAACCATCCGGAGTAGTTTTATTCATAGGACCGTGGATCTTCATGCAGGGTGATGAAACACAAAAGGAGTTACATGAGCTTTGGCAATTAATGAACATGCTAAGAATTGTGCCCTTTTAAAGTAAACTTTTTAACCTTTGACACTTTTTGAGTGGCTGTCCATGTTTATACCCAGCGCTTCTATGGGAACCTTTTTTAACGCTTGCATTGATATCTTCGTCACAAAAACATTATATTAAATTTGCAACGAGACATATTAGTCAGCTTTAGTCAAATAATGGGAGATGTGAAAAGTGCCAGGGGAAAAAATAGGTCAAAAAGTTACTTACGTTATATGTATTACTTTTCGGTATTACGTTGAATGCGTTTTAGGTTACATCATCAACTATAATTGGCCATGGACAGGTATGGATCAATTAGAATAAATTATTGAAAGGTATCTTAATATTTGGTTGATTATGAGATCTAATTTCCAGGCAGAATATTCAATACTCAAGGAAAACGTAATAAAACAAACAAAATATTTTTGAGTTCAATTAGTCCCAAACTTTAACTTCGCACTTCAATTGTTCCCAGGCAGCTCTCCCAGCAATCTATGCAGTTTTAGTTTATTACTAATTTTAATCTATCTTGTAGCACACATATCCGGGGTGAAAGACTCATATGGTCCAGGCAGATATAGTTCGGGCTCCATAGAAAGACAAAGGAATAAAGCATGAAACCAATGATGAGTGAAGAGTCAACTGAATCGATTGCCCTATTGTTCACCATTGTCCTCGGACTGTGAGCCCGAAGAACTATATCTCCTGCCAACATCGGTTGTAGAAGTAACCATTGTCCGGTGTACTTCATAGTCCGGGAACAACAATGGTGAACCAATAGGGCAATAGATTCAGTGACTCTTTACGCCACATTAGTTCACGCTTATTCCGTATCGTCTATTGGAGCCCCGGACTGTGGCTCCCGCCGCGCCGGCCTATATCTGCTTTCAACCGGCACCATTATCACAAAGGCATTTCGGGTAAAATTACTTTCAGTAAAAAATGTGGATCATGCAGGACAACATACTTCCAGAAATTTATCGAACTTATTCACGTGAAGGAACATCATACAGTAATCCTTCCGGTAGCTTCCGGTGAAGTTTTTGAAAGTTTTTGTTTTTACAACTTCTCTTCTATTCTCAAACAAGAACAAGACAGAGGAATGTCTCGGGGAGTGCGAATGGAATAGAATATCATGTGAGGTGGGGGGGTGAGTTCAAAATTGGGCTGAGCACGAAAGAGAAAGCAATTAAAAAAATAGTAGGGTAAAATGGGGGTAGTGGGACACAAACTACATAATTCCTTAAAAAAAAGGTAAAGGTGAAGGAACTGTATACAGGACCGGAGTGCCCTCGCTCTTCGAAGCGATTGGGCCAGACCTCCACCATATAATATAATGTTGATGTAGGAGGTCGTACACCTCCCTACAGCGGTCTGTTACATTCCCGACATTGAATAATGCCGGTACCCATTTATACACTGGGTGGAGAGGCGTAAGTAAGGTAAGTGCCTTACTCAAGGGCACAACACGTTGGCCGCAGTGGGACTCGAACCCACGACTTGAATTACGGGACAGCGCTCAATCCACTGGACCAACACGTGCCCTCTATAATTTCCTCAATCAAGATTAAAATTTGGAACATGCACAGTGGTCCAACAAAACTACATAAAACAGTTGTGCGTTTACATTAAAATCAAGAATGGATTTATTTATCTTGAAAGTGTTGTAAAAGGTCTCATAAGCTCAACCTGACCGCAATTTTAGTGCCAAACATCTGCGGAACTTAGTCTGAATAAGGGTGTTAATTGCTAAAATGCAATATTTTTACTGAAAACTAGAGAAAGTTCGTCTATACATGTAATCTATGATAAAATTATGTTTTTATCAAAGAAGTGCAAAAAAATTATAAATTTGCCAATTAATATGCGAAAGGAGCTAATTAAGTATGCTGCGTTCCCACTTACTCCCCACATGAATTTAACTGAGGGGGTAGTGGGAATATGGCTATTAGCTCGGTACTTATTTTTGTGTATTTTGAGGAAAAAAAATATAAAAAATTAAAAAAAAAAAAAAAAAAAAAAAAAAAACAAATTATATGATAAAAATAAACAATTTTTGAAAATATCATTTTAAGACCAAAAAAATGATAACATATAGGCATATTTTCGGCAAGTTTATTCGAAGTAAGTGAAAATTATGAGCGCAAAAATATAATATCATAGTATTGTGAAAAACAACTTCAATTATAACAGCAGTGAATATATAATTCTTTGTGATAGCCTTACTCCCTACATGCAATTAAATTACCCAAAGACGTGTCCCAATTACCCCAATGTGGGATATTTAAATGGGGTACCTGGGACAGTTCATAATTAGCACGTTTTCTATTCATGTTGTACTTATACACGAAGTAGTTTAAACAAAGCCTCATGACACACGTGCTATTAAACGTGAAATGTTTTCATAAAAACCCTACCATGTTTTGTTTCGAAAACCAATTTATGCTTAAGTCCCAACTCCCCACGTTACCCTACATTTCACTGTACATGCATTCTTATACTGTGATGTATTTTCATGTTGCTCGTAATTCGGACGTCGTACCTGATACAACGCCGTACCAAGGCTATAAGACTAAGTTTTCAGTGTGTAGTGATAAGAGATCGAGTGTTGACTTTGTAGGCCACATGGAAACATAAAGGAATTACAAACCAATTCATCCTGCGTGAAGCTGCCCCGTTGATTGTAATGCCACAAATACCTGGTAGGGCCTATGTGGGATGATTCGCTAATGCTATAACTCTTGAAAATGCTAAAATGTAATCAATCATGTCTCAGAAGTTACGAATTCACGCTTGCATTGTATAGCACGGCGATCTGTACACGGTATCAGGCTTTGGGCTCGCATATAAACAGACGGTATTTGCGTGTGAATCCACCAAATCTTGTCATCAGAACTCTCCGAATCACCGCTTACGTTCTCATCAAGGTCTGACAGCAAATAGTAAAATTTGGTTGCTTGGGATTCGAAAACGCATGAAAGCGAGCTAATTTCAGCTGTGAAACCAAGGTAGGCGCAATCCATTATGGCCGATTCAAAGTTGAATCGCTGGTTGAATATGTTAATTGGTTGGCAAGTGTGAGAATTTGACCACCACTCATGCCCTGGAGCATAAGTTGTGGCAACCGTTCCAGAGCGGAGCTAGTCATTAGGATGCGTGCTGCTGATAACAATAGCAGTAGCGACCACCCACACCACAAACAGCTACGACAATAAAGAAATATTACCATTCCCATAGGTAGAAGCCCTTCTGACCTAACCCAGGGAAAATGCAGTCCGTTTCTGTTTGTATTCTTGTAGGGGATTTATATCAAAGTACCTACTTCGGTAGTTTCCTTATAATTAATTTTGGTATCTGCAAGTTGTTAAAATTATATTGAACAATGTCCGCTTGATATACCATTGTTAGTAAAACTAGTTTGCGAAGTGCATGGCCTTGGTCAGTAACACTAAACACTTTTTAAGTATACCATCGAATCCTACATCCATTACTACGTTTCTTCAAAAATTTCTTCGAAGTTTTAAGTTATGCTAATATAATACCAATTTTTTTGGTGAACAAAATCGCTTAAAGTAACATAATGTTAGTCCCAATATTACTTTTAGCTACTTTTATTTACATAACATGGCATTCTTATAAGACCCACATTAATAATCCCATCATCTCACAGCCTTAGCATACACTCGCAAATACGCCAATATTTAGCTTCTTCAAAGTTGTTACACTAACCAAAATACCCACAATCTCTTGAGGATATCTCCGTTCATTATACAACCAAGACATCACCGGATTGCCATCACCTAACATGATAAAACGTCCTAACCCAGTTTAAAAAAGATTAAGAATTTTACGAGCTTTCGCCGATGCAAATTAATGTATGTATAGTGTTGAAAACTCCATTAAAAGTTGCTAAACTAAAATAAATACCATATATGGTTAGATCGCCCTATTTTTCGGACACTGCCAGTTTTCGACAGATGTGTGTTTTGAGCCATTTGGTTTCATTTCTTAAATTCAACACTCCATTTTATCCATAAATTAAAGACCGAATACTTACTGTATTTAATGCTACGTTGTAGCCGTCTATGTGTCGTTGTCTTTCGAAACAGCGAGGTAAAGGTGCAACAAGAGTTTGCACATATCGGTGTCCCTAAAACTTCGAAAGTACTGATTTGTTTGCCCTTATGTAAAGCTTCCATCAAAAATTACCCAATCTGGCAAGGATCTAAGCTGCAAATGTTTTCTTCTTTGTTACAAATTTTTGAAATTTCTAATTTCGTATAGGAGCAAATACGAATTCGCCTATGTTTTATATTGAAAATATAAGCAAATCGAATCACCGTTTTCCTCTCTTTTACGGCATTTATGTAGCCAAATACACGGTAAGAAATCTATTGGTGCAAGTCTATATTAAATTACTACTATTACACAATATTTGGTGCCTCAAATCTCTCGGTGCACCTTTAAGTGTGGCGAGTCGGCCCCACTGTTTTTAATCAAAACATTATCCTTATGAGGTTAGCGTAATCCCGGCGTGGATCACTTTCGAGGTCGGTA
Source organism: Ophioderma brevispina (assembly GCA_023653785.1). Lineage (NCBI taxonomy): Eukaryota > Metazoa > Echinodermata > Ophiuroidea > Amphilepidida > Ophiodermatidae > Ophioderma > Ophioderma brevispina. Next base: position 17,388 of record JAMKCH010013570.1, on the reverse strand, counting down.
TTTTTTGCACAATTCACAAAAATCGTAATTTTTTACCTTTATATTTGTACATGTACTCGGTATTTTTGCTGCAGGTCCACTTGTCTGTTTTCTAACGCAGCAGCTGATTGCATAACTGTTCGAAAACTGGCAAGGAATTTTTGCGCATGTCCATTTTTCTGAACGCCCTCTATAAATACGGGGGGGGGGGGCATTCCACCTGGCAAGGTTGTTCAAATTTTTATTCGGCGCGATATTGCCTGAATATAATTAAGCATAATTACCTGAACATTATTTAATTATTATTCATTTAATTTATATTCATTTTTTTATTTTATTTATTTACTTTTTTATAGTTATTTTTTGTTTATATTTATTTATATGCATTTGTACAAACCCCCCATGATTGTTCTTTCTGTGTACATACAACAAGTAATTAATTGTTATGCTAGGTTGAGATAATTAAACTGAACATTATTTATTGTTTATTTGTTGTTTTTTATATTTTATTTTATTTTTTTTTGTTGATATTTTATCTATTTATTTGCGCGATATTGCCTGAATAATATTATAGCACAATTAAACTGAACAGTAATTTAATTAATTTATTCATTCATTTATTTAATCTATATCATTTAATTTTGTTTATTTTTTATTTTACTTTGTTATTTATTTTGTTTATATTAATTGCTTTGTAAAAAGCCCACCATGACTGTTTCTGTTGTCATAACAACTGTAGTTTATTGTGTATTTAGTTTAGATATTAAACTGAACATTGTTTTATTTGGTTGTTTATTATTTAATTGTTGTTTTTATATTTTTTTAATTTATTTTTGTTGATATTTTATCTATTTATTAGGCGCGATAGTGCCTGATAATGATTAAAGACATTAAATTGACCATTATTTGACACTTTATTCATTATTTATTTAATCTATTTAATTTATTATTTTGTTATTTTTTTTATTTACACTTGTTTAGCTTATTTTTTGTTAATATTTATACCTTTGTAAAAATCCCACCCTAAGTGTTTCTGTTGTAAATAACAACATATTTAGTATTATTATATCTTATGTTTAGATATTAAATTGACCATTGTTTTATTATTTGTGTGATTTGTTGTTTATTTATTTTGTTTATTTGTTGTTTTTTATATTTTATATTTTTAATATTTATTTTTGTGGTATTTTATCTATTTATTTGTAAACACGCCCACCATGATTGTTTTCTGTTGTACATAACCATATTCAGTTTATGGTGAGTTGGTTTTTATTGTAGGTTGAGATTTGTGTAAGTTGCTAGTAGTGATGGTCTCAGACCCGCGAATCTTACGGGTTATTTGGTCTAGTTTTATAGTCTCCGGGTAGTATAATGACAGTTTCAATAGTTTTTAAATAAATCCTGAAGTTTCACCTACCAAAATATCCACCCCCCCCCATATGGACACCATATGGAATCGCCATTCATTTTCGATCGTAATGATCCCCGATTCCCCGGATCCGTCGACCCTATTTTAGATTCAGTTGCCTTTCGTGATTCCAGCGCCTTCTGTTTTTATTTGCACTCGAGAGCCTTGCTAAAAGCTTATTCACAAATTTGAGTTGCTCCCGATCTTGCTGTCCGGTTTTGTGTTATGAGCAATGTTTGTTTCTCACGTCCCATAGGCCATCGTGCTGTAATTTGTCTGTTCGTTTACGGACATAAAATACAAATTGGCGAATTTCTTACATATCCGACCCGAATTTGCACGTAAGATTTGGTAAACTGGATTCTAAGGATAACGGTTCAGTATGATATAAAAATCTCAACTTTTTGTATAGGTAAGTCGGGGACGAGGCTGTGGATCACGAATGCCCCTTTAAATTAACGAAGAGAAGAGAGAAAAAAAAAAATTAAAAATGGAAAGAAGAAAAGAAAAAAGAGATAAAGAAAAAAAAAAAAGAAAAGGCGCCTACACCCCTCATTTTACTCATTTATGAGAGGCGTATATACGGGTAATCGTATGTGCGGCCCTTCAGACCCCCCCTCATTTCGCGTCTCTCCTGCAGCAGTTCCCAAGACCCCCCATAATTCGTTCTTACGGTCCCCTTTTCAGAAAATGTTTGCCTTCGAAGCTGAATTTAGCCAAATTTTAGCTCTCAAGCCTCAAAATTGTCAAATTTCAGATTCCAAGTCCCAATCCGCTACTTTCGGAGACAACATCAGTTCACAAGCCCCCAAGTTCGGAATGGGGGCCGCATACCTCCTACCTGAAACAAATTGAGTCAAATCTTGCCCCTCTCCAATGATGTCAGTACAATTATACTATCATTAAATTGATAGTATTTACCCCGACCGTCAACCTGGTTCACCTTTGCGGTAATGTGTTTTTATCGGGGGTTTTAGTGAGAGCCTTAAATATATTGCTTCCTCCCGCCTTACCCTTAACCCCCCACCCCCTTGAAAATGTCTGCAGGGTTGAAACGAAACGGTAGAGGGATATATGCAAATTGAAACTTATTGCAAGGGTGCAATTCGGTGCAGAGTTTGGCGAGAATCAACTTTTACTTGAAAGGACAACATTTATCATGATTGAAAGGAAAATTGTTCTCATATCTGGTATCACGAGAATCCCTTCGAGAATCATTCGTGATTCTCGTCGAATTGCATCCCTGTCTAGTGAAATGAAGGTGCAGGAAAAATAAAACGACCCGCAAAAAATTGGCAAAACATTAAAGCAATAATAGCACATTTTTTTTTGAAGAGCGACTTCAAATTTTCAAACATGTTTGAGATTTTAACATCGGTTGCATGGTACTGGCTAGTAAACTCTACCCGTGAAATTGGTGAATAGTTAACCGGGATTTTAGCTCGAAAATGTCTATCGGTCGCAAACGACGCATTTTTGTTAATTAGAAGAATTAATAGCGGAGATCCTGCCGATAATACTATTAGTCAAGTGACAATAAACTATGGTTATAAGCATACCCTGCAAAAACAGTGCTTAGAATTAAACACTTTTCTAAAACACTATTTTTGCCCACGTTTATTTTTGCACCCTTTTTTAATATCTAAACGCCTTATATCTAAGCATGTTTAAAAATCTAAACATGTTTAGGGATTTTGCATTAGGTGTTTATACAGTTGATGCCACGGGTTTAGAATTTAAACATGCATCAAATCTATCAACACAATTTGCACCACGTTTCTAAACACTGTTTTTTGCAGTGTATTTGGCAATTAGAGTATCCAAGTTAGACAAAGTTATTACTATTATACGAATGAATTTGGCTAAGTGAATGATAGACCTTCAATAAATTAACGTAAGTGTGAGTCAAAACGATTGTTCCCCAAATATCCTGATTTTTTCTTGTCAACCTGTGCAGGTAGCTCATAAAATTGTATCAACATACTTCAAAAGTACATTAAAAGCTTTTCACAGGAATTGTGAATTTTTCTTTTGTTCAGGCAATCAATATCTGCACTCATTTAATAAAGGCCCTCAGATTTGCCCTTGTACAATGTTCAGTTGATTTGTAATTTAGCGCAAACTTCAGTGGGAATACATAATGGTGTCTTTAAACATAACACAAATCAACAAAATTACAACCCTCTGGTGGATAATGGTAATAAATGCCCCAAGGAGTTACACAGGCCAGTTATTATGGGGAGAATCTAGTTCAAAAGTTCTTGTGATGTAAGAGGTGCAGTGGTCTTAACTTTTTTACATTGCCTACAATTTTCAGCAGCTTTTTGTCCCTTTTTATTTGGTGAACATCGGACATTCCGTTCCCATTTTATGATCAATGTACAGTCATTTGTGTCTCGCGAACCACACATAATTTTTCTTAATGTTTTTTATTGTTTTTCAGCACTATCTATTTACTATGTTTTGTATTGTTTGTCCCCTGCAATCGTTTAGACATACCCAATACATTAATTTCTACTATCTAAGCCATCCACAGTGATTTATTTATAGAGAATTTTGTATTCATAATTTACTATAATTCATGCAATTACTAATTTGAAGTTTAAAGAACAAAAATGTTACTAATTAGCACAATTAACTTAATTAGTGTTCTAGATCATTAAGGCCATAACTTTTTTTCCGCTTGTAAAACCCGGAATCAAATTACAAAAAATCTCTCATTAGTTGCTCCGACTTGACCTACTAACACATGTTTTTAAGTCTTATTATTACCAGAGTATTGCAAGTTAGTGAAAAATGAGGGAGCAACCTTTGTATTTCACTGAGCCCAAATTTAACTTTGTTGACCTTTGAACCTCATTTAACGGCAATTTTAATGAACTTGACTCTGTAATTGATTCATTTTGATAGTCTTACGTATTTTGAATTTTTCATATATGACTTTCCTATATTATCAGGAACGACATGTTGTCTAGAGCATATTTTTAATAGACAACCTCATTTTGAACTAAGTTCCCCCCTTAAGTTGGGATTTAATGCAACAACACGTGCAATTATATTTGACTGTTTAGAATTCCGTCAAAGTTTGGAATGAACTCTTTTTTACTATTAACTATTAACTCCAAGGCAAAACAAAAATATAAGTGAAAATTACACACAAAACCAGTTTCAATTTAATGGATACACATTAGTTGTCTAAAGGTCAAAGGTCAGAATTTTTTTGCAACACTTTTCTTTCATGATAATAATTTATTCATTAATAAGTTTTGTGCTTCAATGTGGTGAATAAATGCAACAAACAAAAGTTTCTCTTTCTTTGCCTATCTCGTTTTTCTGGATCCTGGTTTGTGAATTCCACGTTACATGTTTACTCATCTTCCATGGTTTACTTACTAAATTTGATACACGCGGCATTTCGGGAGCCCTCTAAACATGAGGCCATAACTTGAAAATGAAAGCATGAATCTCGGAATTGTTTACATGGTCATTATATTTGTAATTAAGATATAATAATATTCTAAAAATTACAAATATTTTTATATTTTGTGATTATCGGGGAACAATCATTTTGACTCACACTGTATTTCAAAAGGTTTTTTTTTCAGGATCCGGCATGCACGTTCGTGAAATCTAAATTTCACCAAAAAATTTAGAAAAGGGTGTATTTTCTAAATGAAAGCTTAGTATACGCAGTTAGGGATCCATATGCAAACCACCAAACACAAAAACAAGCGTATTGCGCCAAGGACCTAGTTGTATCCTTGTGCTTCTCTTATGATGTTGTTTTCGTTTTTTTTTTGGATACTCATCGATTACACTTTGTGTTCTGTACTGAATTCACTGGCCCCCAAATTGTATACACACCCTTTTAGTCTGTTGTCGCTATTAACACAAGCGTAACTCACTTCGTGCACTAACATATATCCCTAAATCCAATTACCACAGGCTTCAAGGAAACACAGGTTCGGATTATTTGTCTGAAACCGTTTAGAATAACGCCTACGTTTTCGCGCCTATTTAGGTAATAGGACCAGGTCTAGGAAATCCTTGTTAGGGTCGATACACCTGTGATACGATCTGTTTAGGGTGCCAAATTCCAGATTCGAAAATATGTTTAGGGGCCTTTCTGTTTTATATTTGGTCAGGAGGGATACCCCGTATCAATGAAAGTTCCCATGGGAATTTAGATTTTGGTATCAGTATAGAAGTTCATATTTTCTCATGCAGGGCCTTGAATGTTTCCTTTTGAGCTATAAAATGAACATTTCTAGTTGTATGGACAAAAAACCATCTCCAAATTGGTCGACCAAATAATAATAAAATATTAATAATAATAATAATTAATAATAAGAAAGAAATAATATAATAAAAATAAAAATAATATTATAAAATACTAATAATCCTCATCGTCGTCGTAATCGTCATGACGTCATCGTTATAATCGCCAGTCATAATCTCGCCATCGCCACGTCATTGTTAATGTCGTTAATATAGTCATCGTCACGGTCATTGTCGTCAACATCTCGTCTTTTGATTTTTCCACATTTTCCATGACTAGCACCGTGAAGACGGCGTTATATACAATCACGCATGCGCTGGCCCTGAACTTGAACACAGGGATCACGACTTTACGGTTATTGCGAAGTCAGTGGTATAAATAAAACAATCAAGTACAAACACAAATAATACACAGATTGTAGAAGAATACAACAATAACGAACACTTTATAATTGTCCACAAAAAGGAACGTACAGCGCTGTTTATGAAGGGTCCCGAAACTGGCAAGGTATGTCCGAAACTGCAAAGGCGTCGAAACACTGGCACAGTGCTTCGATGTCGTTGTTAGACGGATGTGATAATGCAACTCGTATTGCCAACACCATTTCCATGCCACAAGTAAGTTGGGGTGGTCATTACATGGATTGGATTGGTGGGTAGATTATCGTATTATTTTTTTTAAATATGTAGCTAGTCGTAAGTGTCGCAAATTGGGCGGCCTAGACACTAACTCGTTTAGGATATCTCCGATCATGATTACAACCAAAAACAGCAAAAGATTGCATCTTAGGTGATAAAAAGGTCCTAAAAGTAGTTGAACGAGTAAAGATTTTTAAAGCTTGCCAAGCAAATTAAGTAGTACTTGTATTGTAAACAAAGGGGCTGGGAAAGTGACAGCGGTCGCGTGCGGCGCTTTTGCCCCTTTTTCGGACCCGTGAGGCATTGCGGTTCCGATTAGCACGGCGATTAGCGATAAACCTTGTCAAGGATTATGAATGCACACTATGGCACAACGATCCTCGTTAGTCTTGTGGTTAGGTAGCTGACCTCATGATTACAGTGGCTCTTCGGTTGAACCTCGCCAAATATAAAATTTACATTATTTTCAGGTCAGAAGGAACAAAAAAAAAATTTTTTTTTTTTTAAAGGGGCCAAAAAGATCTTAAGAAAATAATAGCTGCCCTTTGAGGTCAGTATGGGAGACCTGCTCCTGGAGCATGATGTTGGTCAAAACTACGCGTGCAATTGGTTGCTCTGCTCATTTTTCCGGTTAGTGTAAAAGGCAAAAACGCAGAATTGGGCAGAAAGAACAGCATGGGCAGAATGAGGAAATCGAGCAGAATGAACAGAAAAACCAAAATGGCAGAATGAGAGATTGAGCATGTTGAGCAGCGAAGCAGAAGGGACAGGATGGCCAGAAAGAAAACTGAATTGGCAGGCAGAAAGGCCGCATATGGCATTGATTTCCGGGGGGGGGGGGGGTGTATTAATAATATATATACTATATATATATATATATATATATTATATATATATATAAGATATTATATAATATATATATATAGATATGATGAGAGGGGGTAGTGTCAATACGATCACCCCCAATGTCAACGCCCGTTTGACCAAATTATCTCATATTTTACCGACTAGTTACGCTGTGCAGAGGCACTTTGTTATACTTACAAGTACCTTAACGATTTATGTTCTAATGGTTAATTTGTACAGACGCGTTTTGCGCCACATGTACTAGCGATCAGTAAACCCTATGTCATTAACCCGGGTCATTAATAAATTTTAATGAACCCCATCCCCCATTTTAAAAGGAATGACATAGCCGGATAAGGAATGAAAGACGCACTCTATAGTTTTCATGAGAACGGATAATTTGAAACATTCCCCACTATAAAGCGACATGCCTCAAATTTTACCTTTTCGGCAGTTTCAAAAATTCAACTTCACATAACTTCTCAAAAAGTGTCTTTTATTTAAAATGTATATCAGCTTCAATTGGTATGAAAATTCAAATTTACCCCTTTTCCCCCAAGAACCAAAATACCGCATTGTCAAGGATGGTGTGTTATAATTAATTAGCAACATATATGTGAGTGCAATTCTGGTTCTTGGGGGGGAGACCCCTTTTTGCATTTTTTGTTTTTTGGGGTGCTTAACACTAATGATTGCCAAAAACCCAACACCCTATTCATATATACATGCCATAACCACACTACAGGTAAGGCATGCTACTCTACAGCTCATTTCATTAGCCTTGGATGGACATTTTTAATGAACCGCGGACCTCTACAGCTTCTGGGGTAATCAGAATCATACACAATGCAGTCGGGTGGATTTGCTCAATATACTGTTGAATGAAAGCTATTAACTGTGCCACGTGAATTGGGATTTTAATAGTGTGATTGTGAGTTACTTTGCTCATGATAGAAAAGCGGGCTGTCCTGGGCCTACGATGCGGGTCTTGTGTTGGCATAAGAGTTTGCCGTTGGGTGCATGAATACTATTCTGTAATCCATCGTGGCACTCCATTGCACTACCATAGGGTATTTGTGTTTTGTTGCTGCCGAATTCATGTAGCCTTTGTAGCTTATGAAGGGACAATTTCTATCGAGGCATCATTTACAACACGCTCTAATAACACCGGTCAGCTTGCAACATCTCCCTGTTTCTTCATTAAACGACGAGTCATAACTGGTCATTGTAACGGAGGCATGCTCTTAGCTTTGCTTTTTCAGAGATTAGAGCCCCTGAAGTTTTTCTCAGACGTTTCTAATTTTTTTCTGTACAGGTGGTATTTTGTTATATAAAACACCTTCATACATGATAAAGTACTTGTAAAACACCAAGTCAAAATTGATGAGAAATATAACTAGAATGATTTATAGAGGGCCTCCTTCATTTCTTATCCGGCGATGTCCCTTTACTCCACTGAAGGGCAGGGTTAAGGTTCCGTTTGATACTTTTCAACACCGCATTGTAGTGCAGTATTGCAATGCAGTCTACTCAAATCGTTACTGTAATCACTCCCAGTGTGCAGCAAGCAGTGCAGGAACTGCAACAAATTAATATGACCTGCGTGACCTGGGTGACCTGGCGTAAATCGATTCGATTAGGAAGTGCATATGAGTGAATGGAACATTGCAGTAAATGTCCGTTCATGCTTCCACTGTCAACGTAGTGGCATGCGTTTCCTTGCCTTGATTATACTGCAATGCAGTACTGACACCAAAGTTAAATTCGTTTTAACTTGCCTTGCAGTGGGTTGCGTCCAGTTGAAAGCCGAAGTATTGGATTATCAAGGCAAATGCAGCAGCACTGCAACCTCATTGCGTGGCACTGCAACTGCATTGCAGTGGAAGTATGACCGGACCTTAAATTTACTGCACTTACTATAGCAATGAAATGCAGTGGAAATATGAACGGCCTTTAGGATAGGCAGAGTTAGCACGAGCAGATGTATAGCGTTTATTATTTTAGATTTTTTTCTTTCTCCGCAAATTGTGTGTTTATTTTTTATTTCTTTTTTTTATTGTGATGTTGTATTTTTTCCTGCTTTTTTGAACATGCAATTTGTTTGCTTTTTGTTTGTTTTGTTTTTTTATTGTTGTTGTATTTTTAATATCTTTACTTCATTCCTCGGTAGTACTTTTTTCGGAACATGTAGATGCCAAGTAAGCCCCATACCGCCTATCGTTGTTTGAGATGTCTCGCAACTGTACCAAAATCTAGGACACAGTCAGTTGCAATGTTTAAAGGAATGAATGTATTTTCGTGTCAAATGCATTTTCCTGTTGCAATCAGGGGGCCCATATACAAGGGAAAAAAATTTAAAAACTGCCAGATCTTGTTGAACCCAAACCAAAGTGCTTCCACCCTGCCGTATTTTGCTATTATGCTACCCTGGTATTCTTCATATTTGCCATCTGCCCATCTGCTTCGCCGAGTCTGCCATGTCCAGTTCTGCCTCTGCGCATATCCGTCCATTCTAACTTTTCTGTCTTTTCTTCTGCCGATTCTGCATGCCCATTTCTCCTTTTCTGTTTCTGCCGATTCTGCCCATTCTGCTTTTATGCCTTTTCCACCAACCGTTGCCTGGAATCGGCCTCTCTTGAAACTTTGACCTCGGTAGGTCCGAAAACAGCGTCCACCAACCCGATAAGTTTTTTTATTAATGATAATCAACGAAAATAAAAGCGGTTCGTGCGCATTCGAATAATTAACCGTGACAAGCGTAAACAGAGCATCACTGGATACATTTAAAACAATCATTTTAATGTTACCGTAACGAACGGATGGACGGACGACGAACACACTAACAATTTTTCAGGGCGATTTGTAGATCTTGCTTCGTCCGCTCAAAAACAGGACTAATCCCCTAAATTATCAATACTAAGGTTCATGTTTTTAGTGTTGTCATTATTTCACCGATTGTTAAAATTAAGGTGTTCTTGTACTCATGCATATTTTATTAGGGCATAAACCTGCCCTCATAATTGGCCTTCTTCGGGTCTTCGTATCGAGTTGTCTTATATAGTGTAGCATTTGTTTACTTTACTTATTTTGTTTAGTTTATGCTAGTCTAGCCTGGCTATAGACCAACGTAACTTGCCAGGACGTTGTAGGTGTGGATAGAAAACGGATTAGACGGAGAGGTATATGAAGTTGAATACATAATATGCAATATATCGGAAATCTGAAAAATGAAAAAAACCTCTGCCTTCTATAGTGATTTGCTAGAGATCTTTTAATCAGAGAATGTTTGTGACGAAAGGAATAAAATCTCGTAATACACAACGCAAGGACTGGACAGAGTTGAAAAGGCAGGGAAAAGGATACGAAGAGAAGAGTGGGGTTGTTTGAGCCCGAGTGTTTACCTATTTCGCAAGAGGGTTTAACCAAGTTCAGTGGCTAGATGTTTCGTCTCGGGCTCTCGTCGCTTCCTCTTGTTGTCAGGCTGTAATTTTAATTAGGGAAATGGCTGAGGCAATCTAGGCATACTTTTTAGGTTTTGAATTCTTTTACTGTTGTAAAATAATTATATTATAAACCTGTTGATAATATAAGGGAATATAGAGATCGTATGATTTATTTTGAAGAAGACATCTTGCTTGGGTTGTCGTTGCGACCCCCGAACGAAAACCGAAATGGAAAAATCGCACATCTACGGTCATAAGCTCGTTTGCGAGATGCCACGTTGGAAGTCGAGTACTATCCCATAACATTATGTCAACATTGTCCATAACGAGGGTATAGTTTTAAAGCTTGTAACTTCAATATCTGTACATGATGCAGTCTTAACACCTCCTACTGCGTTTTGGGATATGGTGAAATGCATTAGGCATGATCTAATCTAGAAGATTAGCACATCATTGGTGGACACGTGTGTGAAAGATCGTGAATCACTAATATCCCATAATACATTGTGTCAACCGCTTCTGCCAAATAACATGGTAAAAAAAAGTGGGTGACATTACGATGTGTACACGCAGTCTGATACCTTATCTACTGTGTTGGGGGATTATGGGTGAAAGGTATTTTAAATCCTTTTCATCTCCAATTTATGTGCATAATACAATATCACACCGAAATCCAAGGTAGTTTCCGCAAAGACAGGCGCTGCGAAGACCACACAGCTTCCACTTTAAAAAGCATCATTGCCACGCGCCAAGCCGAAGGTAAAAAGACATTTCTCGCTTTCTGGACTTCAAAAGGACTTCGACACTGGTTGGCGGGATGGCTTATCCAGGACAGCCTATAATAGTGGTATTAGAGGTTAGTTTTTGTAATATCATTAATAATATGTAACCATAACGTAACATCTAAAGTAGATTCGGTTGATGTGGAAACACCGACTTCTTAAACATCGAGGACGGTGGTCAAAAACAAGGTTGTGTCCTTTCACTAGTTCTATTTGAGTTACATCATGAGCCGCTAAAAGGATAAGGAGAGAAATTTAGGTGTTAGTATTTAATGTTAAAATTGGTGGTATATTTTGGGCTGATGATGTTGTTTTGTCCGGTGATAATGAGAAAAAGCCTTAGGAGTACGCCTTACAACTGCAAGGGATTTTTTCCAGGACGTTGGGAGACATCCTTCAACTTGACAAATCAAACGTTCCTAATAATTGGTTCAAGTCTCATTGAGCATAGGAAATGGAGACTAGGTGATGGTGATAAAAAAACCTTCAATCCATAGGCTAATTGTTATAAATATCTTGGTGTGTATATTTCCAGCATCTGATCAGATAATTCACATTTGAGGAGGTCATTAAAAAAGGTCATCGTATCATCGTGACATAAATAAATTATAATGACAAGAGGATTTCAATAGAGTATACTACGGGACTTGCTATGGAAATCAATAGGCCTCCCTCAATTAACTATGCATGTGCAGTGTGGTTTTGTAATGCATTTCTTACAGGATAAGCTCGAAAATATTCATACCAAAGGGCTAATAGCCACATTCTTAACGCTCTAGGAAATGTAGCTAAAGAGGCACTTTATGGCGATCTAGGCTGGCAATCTATCTCCTCCATGCCTGACTCGATGCGTATTAACTACTTTAACTAATCGTTCTAAAAAATATGGAAAAAATCGCTGGCATAGATTGACTGCTAAATGCCATTCTTTTTGTTGGCGACAACCTTAAATGGGCCTGGCTTGAAAATGTTAAAAGGTACTTACAATGCTTAATTTCAAGTGCTGTTTTCAATGCCGATTCCAGAACAGAAGTTACTTCATCCTGGATCAATACGCTCCAAAAGGTTCAGTGTTAATATGGATCACCCACCAATTGTTACAATAGAGCTCAATGCAATCCATTTTTAATTAATTATCTTAAGTTCAAAAAATGTCCATCACTGGAGCTAGTACTTGATAGTATACGAAAGTCTTAGGATGTAACTGGAAATTCACGGCTCGTACAACACATTGATTTGAAAGCAGAAAAAAAAATCTGGTCTAAGATTTTGGAGTACAGGCCTTTGTTGCCTGTGTAACCAAGATCAAGAAACTATTGATCACTTTATGTTAGAATGTGCTATTTTACATCCCTGATTAGGAATGAAATTTTCAATGATATCCAGCAGAGACTTATTCAGAATGACCTTAAACTTTTCTGGGACATCTTCATTAATGGTAATATTGATATTAAACATCACTTGTTGTGTGATACACATTTCCAAGATAACTATGTCCTTGGAAATATATTAGATCAATGCTGCAAAAGCATATCTGGCTGCATGGAAAAAACTAGATCAGCTCTACGAAATAACGTTGTCTAGTTTATTATGTTATCTTTGGAAGAGTGTTTCACTTACTCGCTTGTGTAAAACTTTCCCATATTTGTAATGTATTTTCATTGTAATTTTGCTTATTGTTTGTCGTTTGTTTGTCTTGTTTTTGGATTGCACCACCGGGTAGGTGTGGCCACTGTTATGAAAGTGTTATCCAATAAATAAATAAATAAAAAGCACTCAAAAGGGCTCCCGTGCTATGTTGTTTATTGCTTGCCCGATCTAATTGACAATTGTTTAGCCGACGTTAACTAATAGAAAAAAAAAAAATAATTTGCTTTTGCTGTGGACAAAGTTAGTTTTAACAAGAAACGTTTGTAAATGAGAACAAATTAGCCCAATTTGATATCTTAAACATGGACATTAGCTTATTGTTGGGTGGGGTTATTTGGATGACCAATGTCCGTGTAGATGAAAAGTGTGAGCTGATAATTGCTATACTGATCAGTTTGAGATCGGGCCTTTTTAAGTTCCCAAAACAGTTGTTTTGATTCAGTAAAATTGCGAAATATCAATTTCCACCCTATTTTCATACTTTCCTCAACTATGACGTCATGTAGTGACTTCATATGGCGAGTTTGGTACTCAATTTGATGCCACTCAAGAAATGAGTAACTCGAACATCGCGTGGTACCCATTTATAGGAATTAGAATTGCCCAGTAAGGAGAATATATTGCGAATGTTGGTACTCAATTTGATGCCAATATGAATGAGTACCTCTAATCTATCTCGTGGTACCAAATTTATAGAATTATATGCCCAGTAAGGAAAATCGGGGGGGGGGGGGGCGTTGGGGACTTTGCGCGAGTACGTGGGCGTGCGCGTCGTGTAGACGTGTTTTGCTATTTGGTATTTGGGGTTGTTGATGTGGTCTGTTGGTGTTGTGTACATGAATGTGAGATTTGAAAACTTACGTGTGTCGATTTTGGTTTAATAATAGCCATTCTATTGTTTTTAATTATAGTTTCATTTTACACATATTTTAAAAGAAAGGTATGTACTTCTTAATATTTAAGCCACTCCACCTTTCAACTATTTCCTGTCTTTTTTAAACCTGAAATAATCCATAATGATATACAATTATGTAATTGGATCCCGTGATTCATAAGGTATTAATTAAATCATCTTTACACTTGTAATATTGTAACGAATAATTTTTCACTGGACTGCATTATTTACATCTTATTTATCATATTGGTTTTTGCTGTATTCTATATGAACAAATAAAGATTGAGTGATTGATAATCATTTCCATGTACAACGAAGGGACATCATGGTCCGGAAAGGGGCACCACAAATATTCTAAAGTATCCAGCACCCCATGTTATTGTTATATATATTATTTGGTCTAATTTTAAAGGCACGACCAGTGATTTGGCTAATCAGAAAATCGAAAAAAAAATCATCAACAATCTGTTTTTTCCATGTCTGTTCCAAGTTCAGGTGTCCTAACAAACCCTGCAGTGATAAACTACCGAAAGCACCGTAATAAGGCCAAAATTTGATTTTTAGCATTACTGTCCGCACGCGCACGGACACTTACTAACAACACGTAATTGAATGGAGATTCGTATCTTTGAACCCGCTTTTTTGTTCATTTTCTGTCAATTTTTCATTGGAAAAGATAATTTATGACTCTTGGATCACTGGGTTACTGAGTGCCTTTAACTCATAAAAGCTTGTATTATACTGTATTTTTGCATCACTGTGGAGAAACGGCAAAATGGCTACTTTTTAGTCCAAATTGCGGCACCCCTAATTCTAACCTGATCAATATTTTTATTTTTTTTTTTCACTAATACGTAAAAACTGTGCAGAGTTTTGCAGACTTCTCCAATGGGCAATGCATTTTCTGGATGTAAGGGCGCCAGGAGCACCCCCATCCACTAACTTTGTGTAATACTTATCCATTTAGTGGTTGAGAATGTAAACTATAGAAGTGCGACTTCCGTCATTTATCTTGTATTTTATCCCTACATTATCCCAAGCTCTTTTATTTTATGAACTTTTAGAGTATACTGTAATATTTTTTTAAATGTATTTTTGAACTTATAAGTTGCCGTATAATATTGTAAAATTTACAATATCTTTAAATAGTTACTGTGTCCCGAGACCCTTGTTGAAGTAGGCCTCAATTTAGTTCATAAGGTATCCTTTTGGTTAACTTTTGCCTCAAAAGCTCAATATTTTAGACAAATTTCAGTCCCAATCCGGCAATTTCCAAAATTGTTCGTTCCAAGACCCACCCTTGGGACACAAATTAAGTTCCCAGGCACCCAAGTTCGGAACTCGGGTCGCACATCCTACCTGAAAAAAAATAGAGCCACTCTACCGACGCAACGATCATTGCATTTACTGGCTCACAAAAAGCCCCCCCCCCCTTCCCCTCCATCGCAAAGCAGCCCGAATAAGGTTCGGAAGGAACCAAACCCAACCCCAAACCACCTCCGGAATAGCGAAAGCCGAGAACCGATAAATTCTAGTTGTATGTGATTTGATAAGGCCATATCTATCTTACCTTGTATCGGCAGTTAAAAAGCCGTTAGTATTAACAGCTGAAATGCTAAACTTTGTTCAATGGAATATGATGCTTGAACCCATTTTACACGAACCCTTTTTTGTATTTATTTATTTATTATTTATTGGGAAACGCTTGTTAAACAGCGGCACCCACCTAACCGGTGGTGCATCCATACAAAATGAACAAAGACAAATAAACACTGTATAAAATAATACCACAAGATGAAAAAAATGGCCAACTACCTCCGGAGGAGCCAATTCCAAATGAACGTGTTAATTCATAATAACAGACACGATAATT
This sequence comes from Ophioderma brevispina, assembly GCA_023653785.1. Taxonomy (NCBI): domain Eukaryota; kingdom Metazoa; phylum Echinodermata; class Ophiuroidea; order Amphilepidida; family Ophiodermatidae; genus Ophioderma; species Ophioderma brevispina. The sequence continues at coordinate 1,595 of JAMKCH010013570.1, read as the reverse complement.
GAGTGTCGGTGTGTTGTTTATATATGCGCAACAACGTTGCCGAACAACTCAGACCGGGGAGTAGGGAGGCCATAGTATTCTACAAAATACTATGTACACTACGAAAACACATATACACAAAAATGGAGTAAAAGATTACTTCATACATTTGGCAAAGTGTAATTGCTGAAAAGAAGGTTTTGCCGTACTTTCCATGCTCTTTTCAGATATGTTTTTACATGTTGTATCAAACAAAATCATGGACACAACAATCAAGTTTGGATAGAGTGAAGGAATTAATTGGGTGCAATCACCTCCTAAAAATAAGTAAAGTGTGGGTTGTGTCACTTGAAATGAATAGATCCCAGACAAAGAGAAGGCCTAATTCGCATAATCTTTGTTCTAGGGAATAAATATACTTAGCTCTATTCACCAAGTGAACGCAACTTAGCATAAAAGTGAAAACATCTTCAACTTCATCATAACATAAATCACAAAAACCAGAGTTGTATCCCTCCATACACAGTTCTACCTAAGATGCCAAAAGAGTTTGAAACGTGATCTCAATTTTAAACTGGAACCCCAGAAGTCCATTTTATCAAGAAGACATGTCTCCAGACCTGGTTGGTGTTTAACACTAATGTAATCATGAAGGGAGGTTTATGACATGCGTATTAAACCAATCATTATTGTACTTTAGACGATTGGATTCTGTAAATGTTTTAAACCATGGGGAATTAGAGTAATGGGGGATGATGAAAACACGCGGTCAAGACCACAATCAGACAAGCGTTCTCTTCAACGGACTCGAGCCAATTCCATTTTAAACGCCTATGCTTATGAATTGTGTCAATTGCATTGAAAAATAGTTTAGGCCACCGATGTGAATCATGACTAGTCAGGCGATATCGAAAATACTTTACCTATTAAGCTTATGCGTGTTTTCACTACTATCCCAACCTAAATCACCTAATAAAGGTCAACTGACGGCCACATTTCCTGGTTATGCTTCAGAATTGACCTTGCCATCTGCAAAATGAAATGTTTTAGATCTCTTTAGTCCACTCGCACTAAATGTAGAAACAGAAGAGGCATAATTAATAGATGGAAGAGCCAGGGACTTCCATAAAATATTACCTAGAAACTCTATTAAAAAGTCGTCCTGGTGTTAATAATTGATTTTATGTAGCCAACAAGTATGTTCCCTTTTTTGATTAATTCGTTAGCATGTATGTGGTCGGAGAAATTACGAGAAATAGATTAACTAAATATTTGTAACTGTCGCTTCTTTGATACATGAGTTCCAAGATGCCAAATTTTGTTTTCATTAGTGCGTTTACCAATAACAACAACCATTGATTTTCATAGTTGAAGTCAAGTCTCCATTTTCTGGAGAATTGCCGGCGACATTAAGCATGATTTGGAGGTCGTGCTCGTTGTCGGCGATCAGGACAAAATCATCTGCCCAGACGAAAAGGCAATTCCACTCTAAACAACCAAAAATACATGTAAACAACGTCCGTTATAATTATGTAACATATTTGCTAATTCCTTAATGTCAATGCAAAACAAAACTGGGGACCAAAACACAAACCTTGTTTAACTCCGTCTTCAAC
>JAMKCH010013569.1:0-52399 GCA_023653785.1 Ophioderma brevispina | reverse complement strand
AATTCGACGGAACCTGCCTTGCTTCTAGACAAAATGTCTCAACCTTTGGGCTGTGTTTTCAATGAAACTGTACCTGTCATCATCCTATTCTGCATGTAACCACAGCCATCTTTATTGAATAAAAATCCTTGTGTGGAGAGGCCCAGGAAATTGCCCAGCACGGATCCAGTTAGTTAGACACAAGAAAACAATTGGCTGTGTTAATTATGGCACAAATGATCCTGATTCTTATATAATAAATGCATTTATTTTTATTTGTTTTGTCATTCAAATAATGATTTGTTTTCAAGATTTGATCGAATGCCCACAACAATTTAAAAAACAATTTTGATCACATCAATCCAAAAAGTTCTTAAAAAAATGTTCTTGTCTGTAATTCCTCATGTAAAGATTTCAAATGGTGTCTTTGCACGTTTAATGATCCAAGATAACACTCCGTATGAAATCTTCTTCTCATTGGTTTTTTTTTTTTTGAGCCGTTCCCTTGAAGTAACATGGTTATGAGCTAGTTCATTCCATTGGCACTTGGCCACTTTGATTCACCAGTGTATTTTAGAAAATACACCCCGGGTTTTTGGAAAAGAAAAAAAAAGAAGAATATGATATATGATACCCAATCACACACTGTCCGTTCATGTCAATGTATGTACTATTACAATCCACTGAACTGTGTCCCTGTTTATGTCCATATTGTCCCTTCTAGTGGAGACTACAATATTCTATAGGTCCCTTGACGACACAAATTTTTCTTCAGCATAATAATCCCGGATGGCTAATATTTTACCAAGTCCGTCTGTATGTGACACTTATGACACATATTCTCTGTTTTATTCCCCGGTTGTGACTTCAAAGCACAACGACTAATTAGCTTTTAGCTCTTATGAAGCGGTTTGCAGACTGTATTGTTGGACTATTTTTATTGGGATTGGAGGTTGGGTGATCCAACTAGTCCTTGCGATAACTTAGAATCGTGGGCAATGCATTGTCATTCCATATCTGTCAACACAAAAGAACTCAAGAAGAAAACAACCAATTACCTTCATTGCAGCCTTAGCTGTTGCTGATCTCCGTGACTTTTTCCATCAGTCTCACACCATATCCGATTTATCTCGGGTTCCTCAAAAGCTCTTGGGAACTTGTATTGCAGGTTGGTATTCTCTGCTAACGTTATGTTGGGTATCCATCGTGCTCCATTTTCACGCGCACATATTTCTGTGGGAGAGTACGTGGCTGTTGCATTCCCTTCGCGGTACAAGATCATTTTTCAAAAACACGTCCTAATTATGATTTGCATCATATGGATAGTTGGTCTTGTTATTAACACGTTTGAGTATTATGGATTCTTCGTAGTCGCTGGACAATGCGCCTATCTTCTACCCATGTCGGTTTTCAGATTTTCTCGTTTTGGCCATTTTTTTAATTGGAAATCTTATACAATTGCTAGTAGTTAGCTGCGAATTTTCGCACTCAGTCAAATCCTCAACTCATCGTCGACATTTTTCTGCAAATCAGACAACCACAGTTCCAAGCAGCCTTGTCCCTTCTTCGAGCAAGGCGTCGAGTTGTCAACATGCTGTTGGTAGTTATCATTACGTCATTATCTGTTGGTCACCAGATCAATTTGCCTATCTGGTCTTCAATCTCGTCCTGTTACCTTTAAGGTACTTATTTGGGGCCCTATTCTCGCAGTGTTGTCGTACTAGCCTTCGCAAACAGCTGCCTTGTCTTTCATTTTGCTGTTCCAACAACAATTTTCGCGCAGCTTTGAGAGTGGTGTTCAGACTGCCGGGTCGACGAATTAGACCCGCTACTGACGATGAACTTAACGAAGGAATGACCAATAATGAGACCGAAGGACAGGTACTTGAACGCCACGACGATGTGTGCCTAACCTTTGATGTACCTGTCCTGAGAAGTTTATCAAAACAATTTTAAATGGCGTATAAACTCGCCTCCCAACCAGACCAGGTTTAGTCATACTGGTGTGTAGAAATCATTATTGTCGACCTCGATCCTAATATTACAAGTGCCTGCTTCCGCGAACCTCTGAAGCAATTTGTCTCGTTACGACACAACGCGATGGACATCTGTTCGATGTTGGCTAAATTTGGCGGGGGTGAGAACCTTGTTGACGGTTCTTCTGCGATTGTTTGACGATTTACAGATCTGCTGTCAAGTGCTACCCATCGACCTTGGCTCGTCCAAAACTCTCCAAGAAATTGATAAAGGATCGTCAATCTTCGTAATGGTGTTACATGAACCTTTCTGTGCTGATGTAAAGACTTCAACCAATTGCACTTCACTTCCCCAGATCGGGACTTCTTGCAATCAATAACCGCAGACAAACCTACTCCATAAAAAGCACGCAATATGCCTGCGTTCCCCTGCTCTTGGTTGACGATCCTTCATAAGTCTAACCGTGAAAAGCGTCGATGTGAGCGCAGGTGGAAGTCGACAAGTTTGGAAGTGCACAAGCAAATTTACAAATACAGTAATAACTATAAAAAACTTCTTAACGAGGAAAATTGCTAGTACCGTATCAAAATGATCAATTTGCATTTTAATCAAGCGTGATCTTTTTCCGTGTTTATTGACAACTCTCAACGCTTTATAGTTCCAACCCGTTCGCCTTCTCATGATTAAATTGGCTGCCTCTTACCCTCTCGAGCGTCTGTTTCAAAGAACGCTTTGTGACATCTTGATTTCTACCCTCACAAACATTTTCAATTCCCTCACTCCAGACATACCAGAATGGTATTGTTCTAACTGCACTGAAGACTGAAGATGCGCAAAATTACCGCCCAGTCTCCAATTTCCGCCTTATTTGGAATCACTGGAACGCCCTATTCACTACTGATGTGCAATATTGACAGTAATAATTAATCTTCTTCTTGCGTATGAGGCAGCAGCTAAATGTGTGTAAACGGTGGCCAGCTTACTGTTGCTTGTTGGGGGTTGAGAGTCTATGTCCACCGTGGACGAAAGGTAGGCCTCATTGAGAAGGTGAGCCGCAGTCTGTGATAGAGACCGCATTGGCAGCTGGCGATGGCCGCAGTCCCCATCGGTGTTATGGTTGCTGTTGAAGCGACCGACTCTTCAGTGTGCGAATCCGGTTTAACGGTGACCCATTCCTTGCGTGGAAGATCTATCCATGTGTAGTTCTGTCATAGGTGTAATAGGAGTTTGATCTGGTCTTGGTGTGTTTATCCCGCAGTATTCCATGTCTCTAAGATTGTTGAGTGGGGAGCTGGAGAGTTTAGCGGGGTGTTACAGAAAGGTTCGACGAGAGCACAGTCTTTGTCTGCCTGCGAGCTGTGTGATTCTTTGACAGCGTTATGCAGCAGTTGCTTGTTTTCCAGCCGAGCCTTAATTATTCACTAGTTTGGCTGTGTGGTGTTCTCTCCTAAGCACTGCAGGGGCAATGCCTGAAAGCACTGTAGAAACTCAGATGAGTAGATGGAGGCAACCAGTAATGGTTCTCAAAGTTGAGTACTGTGATCCATCTTCTTTGTGTGAGAGCTGTTGCACCATGCTGGGGCGGCATATCAGCAGCGCTGTAGACCAGATCCAAGGCGGTGGTGCTTATAGCGTTGGGATGGCACACATGAGGATCCCAGCACGTCCGGCACAGGAGATTAGTTCCTCGAATATATCTTGGCGCAATACGGGACTCGAGATGCGCCGGGTAGCAGCCTGCCGGTCAAGCTCCCTCCCAGATAGGTTGGTGTAGTATTAAGTTGATTTGAAGCTGACGATGAGCTCTTTGGTGTTGAGGTGGAATGCGTATCGGTGGTCTTGGCTTCGCCTCACTCAGTCTTCCGGTCTTGAGATATGCTGGCAATTAGGGCCCAATCTGCGTAAGTGTACTTTCTAATACTTCTGTCCAGCTACTGTCCGAGTAGAGAAGGGCGAGATCGTCGGCGTAGTCCATATGTCTAATATTGTTTGAGGTAAATCGCTGATATCAATTGAACGTATGGGAGCCATTACAAATTCCTTGTGTATCCGTTCCCTCAGACGACGCATACGACTACTCCTGCCCCTCGCTGTTCCGTGAGAATAAGCTACGGGTTTTGCCCAGCATTATTGACGAGGTGACGATTTCCGGGAGGGTCTTAGAAGGCTTGAGTGTCATGACCTGTGCCCACACTGTGTCGTATGCTGCAGTAGGTCCACCAAGATATGCCTGCCTTCGACGCCTTTTCAAAGCTTTTCCTCAATTCATTGTAAGTTGTATAATCTGGTGGACATGGCTCCGGCCACGGCTAATCCTGCTTGTTCGTCATGTTTAGTGTTAGCATGTTTGTAAAAATGTTTGTGCCTTTGCATATGAAACTGGTCTAATAATTCTGAATAAATCTCTGCTTTGTGAACATGTGTGAAAAAAATCAGAGAGTTCATGAGTCCTGGTCCAATGTAATGTTGTCGAGGTGCAGATACATCCACGTACGGCCTTTTGTTATTTTTGGTATACATGTAATAGAGAACTTACCAAGCATTGAATGTTTTACAAGTCATGTAAGTGTCATTGTTTTAAAGTTAACTAATTAGTTCTCCCGTTGACAACGATGATATTTTTTATTAATCTTTCCCAGTTGCGATGGCCAGCGCACGATGTGTTGAAAAAAACATGGACGCTTGGCCGGATTCGAACCGGCGACTTCCGGATTACATGCACGACGCTCTTACCAACTAAGCTATCAAGGAAGGAATCGAATCTAACACCTCTAGATGATATCTCGCTCCTCTTCAACAGTTTGAACACCGACTTGGTTTAGGCGCAAAATTGTTCAAATATTTGCCTCGTGGATTGTGTGTCCGTCCGTGACAAAAATTGTGTCCATCAGGACAAAATGTTATGTATTGCCCTGTAAAACTAGGATAACTAAAAGATTCAAAACCCTTTCCATATGGAGGTGGAGTTATTGAGTAGTCATTTACCTATACAAAAAATTTAAGATATAAAGTATACAGAATTTAAAAAAAGTGTTCTCTCGTTAGCTTTGTAGTGCAAGAAATTTTAATAAAATAATGGTTTGGGCGTTTTTTGACCTCAAAATAATTGTAACAGAAAACAATTGTGGCGTCGTTTACGTAGAAATGACAGAGAATAAACATTATCAAACGTTTAGCTATAAGGGGGAACAGTATTTGCAGGGATCTTGGCAAGGTTGTAAAGGGGGGCAAATATAAAGTAGGTTTATATTATTGTATGGAATCTATACCAACATTTTCGCCATATCCTAAGGATTAAAAAAAAAAAAAAAAAAAAAAAAAAAAAAAAAAAAGTTTAATAGTTATAGAGCAATGACGGTTTCAAGTCATCGTGTGTAACATTTTCAGTATGCCCCGATTCTTTTCAAAATGGTTCAAAGTCTTCTATACTCAGTAGTCCCAGAGGGCACCAGGGATTATATACTTGCACTCATTTCACCATTTGGTGACGTATTAAATTGTACAAATGTAACAATGTTCTACATAGGTTCAAAAGGTAAAACAAGGGTTTACAATCCTATGGAGTCAGTAATGCTTACATATAATTGACATTATAAAAGGTCAAATGCAGAGGAAATATTTGTTCCATTAAGGATATGGACCAGACAATCAATTTGAGATAGTTTCGTCAAAATCGGAGCAGTACTCTTGAAAGAATTACCCCCTAGGATGACCTTGAAACGTTAGAGCCTATAATCCTAAATAATGACCGTATTGAGATTGGCAAACTATCTATATAATTATTTTAAAACTGTTTAGAAGTATGGTAACCAGAAATGTTTCTGTTGCAAATATTTTAAGGTTAAAAACAACTTTCTGTGTACTATTGGATGTCCTTCCGTTACATTAAAAATGTCTCTCCTTGACACTATTGTTCGGACAATTTCTAACAAATACGGATGTGTGGACAAGCTACAGGCCCTGGAAATTAAAGTCGGACCAAAAAAGCACTGCATTGACAGATATATTTGTGCAGTAGAGGTGCGACGGATAGAAATTGCAAAAAAGGGTACTAAATTTTTGAAAAAACCCCACATCTATCTAGTCGTCCGTTGACACAAAAGGAAATACACCTTCAGTGATTAAACTCCCTGAAAACGTCCAATTTTGAAATTGTGAATCTGAAAACTAAGCATACACGATTTTTCCAAAACTTCAAAATTAAATAGAATAGTCTTAGAATATTCATCATATTGCAGTTTAATGTCAATTTTCCATATTCATTGTACACACAGTGCATTTCAATAGGCCTAGGACCTGTCATGCGTACTCCGTACTCTGTGTTTAACGCATAGGACATGGGAAATCTCACGTCGTTGCGAGAATAGTGCTCAAGGGATTTTCGTCGTAGAAGCTCTATTTGTAGAATATAGATTTATAATCAATAACATATGGAATTTTATTACGATAGAACATTCAGAAAAATCGGAAAAATGGTTCATTAAAAGAGTGTGGTTATTTTGATAGGGTATAATTGCTAACTCTATGTAAAAGTCACTAGTGATGTCTGTAGCAGATTCAAGAGAGCGCCTGGAATCAAACGGTTAGGACTATATCTTCGTAGAAGCGGACAACCAAGATTAATCTGATTGTCTATTAAGGTGGGTAATTTGGTTGACATACGGTACTGAAAAAAGATCCGAACGACAATTTTCTAACAAGTCTTCCAACATGTGTAAAAAACAGGCCTAATTGCCAAGGTTCATGCAACAGTGTGTGGGTAATCACTCAACCATAGCATGTCATTGATCGTGATTGGATGGTGCCCTGTGAAGTGGGGAATCATTTACATTACGATCAAACTTATTGAATGGATTCATCTCACAATGATTCGGTTGGGTGGGGCAAAAGGTCGAGGCCCGTGTACAGTGGACACTAACTGCACTATGCGGTTAGGCAAATTATGGCGCACCATAAGAAAAATATTTCTGAAGTTGTCCTTTCATGGGAACCTTCAAAATCAATCTAATTCAACAAACTTCCACGTCGCCATTAATATGTAAGGGTTGCATCCTTTAAAAAGATCTTATTCATAGTATTTCTCGAGTAGTGATGATGTAAATTGCGTCCTTCAAAAATGCCCGTGGAACAATAAATAGTGGGTTTACAATCATAATATATGAGGTTTGAAATATTTAAAATAAAATATTATTGATTCACCATAACGTCGGGTGTAAGAAAGGCGTAACCAATTAAATGTTGTATTTCCCATTACGTGCACACAGTGCGTCTCTCGCGGTACCAGCGTTAACATGATTAAATGACGTGCTGTGCCGGGTAAAAAATCTCAAATTGCTCTGTGCATTGTAATGAAATTTTCCAACAGTTATACGGAATATGTTCAAATGAAATGTCGTTAACTAAGTTATGGTTATAGGAAGATTGTGGTAGTGTAACTTGAATTGAAGGCTCTTGGGGGCAGTACAGAGTGGTCCAAAATTTTACACTTGTTTGGCTTCAAAATTTCTCAAAAGTAGGTAGACATATCAAAATACTTGAAGGTATTTATTAAGTACATTATCTTGTTGGAACTTGGTTGTTGAAAACGGCATTGAAACAAAGCTGAATGTACAACCAAAATGGGCGCCTTGTGCACCATGATCAATGCAAGTTTGACATCCAAACACAAACATTATTTGATATTGGTTATTCTGTACTGGTGTAAACCACAATCAGCAATATGTTCCCACAGATTACGTAATCTGTTCCCACAGATGCAATCTGTTCCCACAGATTGCAATCTGTTCCCACAGATTGCAATCTGATCCCACAGTTTACGTAATCTGTTCCCACAGATTGCAATCTGTGGCCACAGATTATGTAATCTGTTCCCACAGATTGCAATCGGTTCCCACAGATTACGTAATCTGTTCCCACAGATTACGTTATCTGTTCCCACAGATTGCAATCTGTTCCCACAGATTACGTTATCTGTTCCCACAGATTGCAATCTGTTCCCACCACCTATTACTTATCTGTTCCCACAGATTGCAATCTGTTCCCACAGATTGCAATCTGTGGCCACAAATTACGTAATCTGTTCCCACAGATTACAATCTGTGTGAACAGATTGCAATCTGTGGCCACAGATTGCAATTTGTTCCCACAGATTGCAATTTGCCACAAATTTGCCACAATTACGTAATCTGTTCCCACAGATTGCATTCTGTGGGAACAGTTTACGTAATCTGTGGGAACAGATTGCAATCTGTAGGATCAGTTTGCAATCTGTGGGAACAGATTGCAATCTGTGGGAACAGATTACGTAATCTGTTGTAACAGATTGCAAACTGTGGGACCAGATCCCGGGGGGGGGGGTACTCAGTGGAAAAGGGTAGGGTAATATGTGCCGCCGATATGGGTCGCATTTTCACGCCTTACTATAACAATGGGTCGTTTTTCCCACCAGGCTACTATAAAGTTGGGTCACTTTTTGAGGTCATTGCTACTATATAAATGGGTCGAAATTTCGGGACCAACTATATAAATGGGTCATATTTTTGTACAATTTGGTCACTATAAACATGGGTCGATTTTTTTACCTGGCGGACGCACACCCGTACCAAATTTTGGTTTTTTTTTTTTTTTTTTTTCCCCCCCCCCCCCCCCGGGGACCAGATTATCCAAAACAGATATTTTAACTATGTCCCTTCTGGGGCTTCGTAGAAAGTAGTAGCGAATGAATGAACCAAACAAACCTTTTAGTTATATTAATGGACCGACATGTGCTTTATTCTGTGAAGGGTTTCCGAATTCACGTGTGTGTCAGATGGGTGAGGTTACGGAAACTCCCCCTAATTGACCCTTACAACTGGTAGACGTTTCATATCCCAAGTGTGCAAATGAGGTATTGCCATTTATTCCGTCAAGCGCTACTCCACAACAATTTATAGCACATGACGGAACATAATACCTCGTTTGCATGCTTGGGACATGTAACGTCTACCCTACAACTTACATATAAGATACATCTTTAGACTAAATGGTTATCATGGTTATTGGATATTTACATGCATCAGTAGCCATATTGGGCACCCATATTGGATGTTATCTGCCTGAATAATAAACATTACAAATCTAGATTAGATGAAGGAATTAATTATAGCCATATCAGTGTATTAGAAGCCATTTGGACGCTATATTGAAGCAATTGTTTACCTGATTACCGAGGAAATCTTTTAAGAGCGCGTGTGGTCCAGTGGAAAAGGCAGGACTCGTGATCATTAGGGCACGAGTTCGACGTGTTTGTTTCCCTGGGTAAGGTACTTAATCTCAATTACCTAGCCGACCCAAGCGAAATCTGGGAAACTTTCATGTTATGGCGGTATTACAATCTAAGTGCTGATAGGGATGTGCGCTTGGCCGGCAGCCACCCAGATGAAGCGAAATGATTGTGACGATTTCCTAATGGCGGCGTAATAATAATAGGCAACAACGCTTGGAGACTGTTTACAGTGATAAAGCGCTGTATAAACTGATTATTATTATTAAGAGTTTCAACTGATTTCTTGACTGCTAAAAACCGAGGACAGAAATTCAATATACAACTGTACAGGCAAACTACATGAGTACCAAGCAATTTATTGTATTGTATTGTCAGCAAATTGGAAGCAACGTTAATCACTGAAATAACTTCGTTTATATTTTTCTACTTTAAGAGTCATGGTCTGATCGGTAATAGCCCCGTCCCCAAAGCCCCAGCTATCACCGAAAGTGGTTGAGAATATGGTATCTGAAGAAAGCTACTATTGTGAAATCTTAGGGCTAAAGCTGAGACGAATATCTGTTAGGTATATTCGTCTCAGGGCTAAAGGAAGTTTGGTTTGAACGTTATTTTCGAAATTGTGTCCAATTTGGTCGACCAATAGGAATTTTACAGAGTACTCTATGAGAATTATAAAATCACGTTTTTAGCTCTCACATCAAAACGGGTTGAAATATCAGTCAGTTGACCCCGGGTAGTGGAACTCAATACATGTACAAAATATCCGACTTCCTCGAGCATAATCTTTAGGTGATGATTTAAAGTCTGACCTTGTCGCGAAGTGAAGTAATAAAACTGAATCAAAAAAGTGTTTCCCTATATCTTTTGTCAAAGATCGATTCTCAAGCCTCGAGCCTTGTATTATATCGATTATTTGACATTTAACTGGGATCTTCCTTGAAGGGGTTGACAATTTTAGAGTTAAAATAATTTATATTCTCTGCTTATATTGATTCGTTGCATTTTTACATGCATTCCTGCACATCCAAAATTTGCTTCTTTACTGTGTCATCGTCTAATATGGTATACACTGCTGCTTTCTTTCAACATTTAATTTATTATATACATTAATCGATACGACCGTTATACATAAGTCATCAAAAAGTTAACTGTACTTGTTATGGGATTTAAAGAATAAAAAAATGAATGTTTAAAGCTTATATTGATAATCACACTTTATCCTCTAACAGCATGCACTGTAGAATGATAATTGTTTTAAGACAGTGGCGTAACCAACTTTTTGCAGGGGACAAGGGGGGGGGGGTGGCGCACATATATTTTGTTTGCTTTGGATTTTTTTTTGGATCGGCGGTTCCAATCCTTATATTAATCCGATAATAGGATATTGATCTTGCACAGTCGAGATATCACATTAGTTGTTTCTGGGCGGCAGATCTGAGCCCTGAAATAGTTTATGACATGTTTGTGTTTATGGTTGTTTCATCAACAAGTTAATGGTTGGCACATCCTTCATGTAAACATGATTCTGCATATTAGGAATTTCTTTCAAACACGGAAGGAGTTGAAGGCTGTATAACGGAAAACATACCACTACCAGATCATCTAAAACCATTACTATGATTATGCTAGTGTGCCTTATTTATTACTTCACTTCTCTCTCAAAAAAGCGCCAAAAAGCGCCAAAAGGATAGTGTTAATGCTCGTTGCATTATTGTTAATTTGAAAGATATTTTTTTGAAAAAGAAAAAAAACAAAAAACGAAGAGGTAGAAAAAAACAAGGTCAAAGCATAATGCTTCAAGATATATATGCGTTTGGTTGGAGTTGGCAGATGGAATACGACAAGTATACATAGAATTTTGAAGAAAAATGCTCTGCGGTGAATAAAAAATGTCAGTTTTATCAAAGGTGTGAGTTTCCAATTAGCTGTTAATTCGTAGTGATCCGCAATTTAGAGATATAAGAATGACCTTGTGGAAATTCTTAAAGGAAGTTAAAGCTGGTCTTCCTATTCTCATTGGTGAAATCGGAGACACAAATGCGATCGTTATCGTCTTTGATTTTCTGTCGTGTACGACAGAAAATGCAAAACCATCATCTTAATGATCTTATTACATAACGACGGCGTAATCGGTTTATTTACTTCAGGTGTGATCTAATACATTGGCAAGCATTCCAAATATGCCCAAAAAAATCCCGGGTTAAAAAAAATGTGGCGCTTTCTGGAAATGTCCTCGTGTCTTTTCCAACTACATATATTGTTTTAGTTTGCAAATGTAAATTAGGTTAAGGTCCCATTTCCCAAGTGTCCCATTTCCGGTCAATTTTCTTTTGTTTTATCATTTTTTTTTACTTAAAATGTCGATATCTCAAAATGACTAAAATGTCAGTTATAACCTTGTAAGTCTCAGCCCACGAAATTTATTATTTTAATTCAAGACGGAAGTTGTGAAGGATTTGTGCCAAGTTGAACTTCATTTAAAAGAAAAAAATAATTACTAAGACGAAATTAACGCCAAATATTGTGAAGACTGTTAGAAGCAAAGGTGTTCCCGACATTCCATCGGAATCATTAATTGCCTTGGACAACGTCAGCTGTCATAAAGTCAGAAAAGACACCAAAAATGAACGATAATAAGAGTGTGCGATGCGATGAAAGCGGAACAACTTGTTCCTGAACTGCACGAATCCTTTCCAAAATCATCACAAACATCTTCCTTGACTAAGGTTTTAAGTAGCTTACTTTTGATAACCTGCTTTCACATAGCATATTTAGCTTCAAGTCTAAAATGTCTGTCCAATTTAATAAAATCAGGCCTTTTCAACTCGTCAAACTTCTCCCAAGTAATTTGCCCAATAAACTTGTCTACTTTAAATTCCATTGTGACTGTGCTCTACAACAAAATGTTAACTTGAAACCAAACAAGTACACAAACTTCTGCATGCCAAAATGTGCACAATGCATACAATGTTATCATATTTTCAATGTGTTTACATTTTGAACAGTAAAGCCTCAATTTAATTCCCAGTGAGGAGCCCCTAATTTCTGTTACGGCATCACATGGACGCCAAGGTCAGAAATACCCTTAAACACAAACAAATGAGTCTTGTGCACAAATGAACTGAATTTTGAACAGTACAGGTTAAGAGCCCCTAATTTCTGTTACGACATCACATGGACACCAAGGTCAGAAATACTCAGAAACACAAACAAATGAGCCTTGTGCACAAATGATCTGAATTTTGAACTGTACAGGTTAAGAGCCCCTAATTTCTGTTACGACATCACATAGACACCGAGGTCAGAAATACCCTTAAACACAAACAAATGAGCCTTGTGCACAAATGAACTGAATTTTGAACAGTACAGGTTAAGAGCCCCTAATTTCTGTTACGACATCACATGGACACCAATGTCAGAAATACCCTTAAACACAAACAAATGAGCCTTGTGCACAAATGAACTGAATTTTGAACAGTACAGGTTAAGAGCCCCTAATTTCTGTTACGACATCACATGGACACCAATGTCAGAAATACCCTTAAACACAAACAAATGAGCCTTGTGCACAAATGATCTGTATTTTGAACAGTACAGGCTAAGAGCCCCTAATTTCTGTTACGACATCTCATGGACGCCAAGGTCAGAAATACTCTTAAACACAAACAAATGAGTCTTGTGCACAAATGATCTGAATTTTGAACACTACAGGTTAAAAGCCCCTAATTTCTGTTACGGTATCACATGGATGCCAAGGTCAGAAATACTCTTAAACACAAACAAATAAGTCTTGTGCACAAATGATCTGAATTTTGAACAGTACAGGTTAAGAGCCCCTAATTTCTGTTACGACATCACATAGACACCGAGGTCAGAAATACTCTTAAACACAAACAAATGAGCCTTGTGCACAAATGATCTGAATTTTGAACAGTACGGGTTAAGAGCCCCTAATTTCTGTTACGGCATCTCATGGACGCTAAGGTCAGAAATACTCTCATGAACACAAACAAATGAGCCATGTGCACAAGGTTCCCAAAACTTTCCAAAGATCTGGAGGAAAGCACATGTTATGGTATTCCTAAAGTCTGGAAAAGATCCATCCAATCCCAAGAGCTATAGACCACTATCACTCCTCAGCCATAGCTCTAGGTTCTTTGAACGTCTCCTGCTCAACCGCATCCCACCTGTGATAGACGAACACTTAAAACAAGAACAAAGAGATTTCTGGCCAGGCAAATTAACAACAAGCCAAGTTATCAACTTATTTGAATATATTTTCGAGAAGGATTTTGTACCGGAGTCGTGTTCGTCGATATATCACTAGCTTATGACACCTTTAATCACAGATGCTTATTCCATAAGAACTCACCAATGACATCCGTCTGACTAAGCTCATCAGAGGATTGCTTGCAAACTGGATGTTCTTTGTTCAGCTAGGGCTCAAGAATTGACTACTTCAAGTGAGCGTGCTCGCACCTCTCCTGTTCTCCTGTATTGAACCGGGTAAGCATCTTCCACCTTTAGGCAACTCCTCATGGGCTGAATTGCGATGTCTCAACAGATTGAGAACCAAAATCGACCGATCTAAGGTTTCCTCGCAGAAGTGGGTCTACCTGGAAGCAGATCAGGACACTACCTGTGATTGTGGAACAGCACCACACACAATGGAACATTTCTTGGTCTGCCCACTGTCGGAGCAACAATGCACAGACAAGGACCTTGCCGATTTCAGTGAAACAGCCAGACATTGTACCCATCTCTGGCTAGATCATATTTGAGAACCACTGTGTTTGGACTCGATAAGAAGTGTGCAAATGATCTGGAATTTATATAACAACACTGATTTATTATAATTTTTTATCAAAATTGCTTGGTTCGATAATTCGGAATGCCTAAAACACACTATGGCAATAATGATATACTCAATGTCCTAATTAATTACATACTCACGAAAATGTCCGCTCTATCAAGGTGAATTAAAAGAGGTGTTGCAGTTCAACAAGGCCCCTGACAGTGACTCAGCAAATTGGTGACACCTCAGGGGCACCGCCATTGGACGATTGCGTCAAACTTATTTGCATAAATGCTATCTGCTGCTATAGCATAGCTCATTATGCAAAGCATAGTCATTATGCAGAGCATAGCGGGTTGCTCTATGCCCATTGCATTATGGGGGCCGTTGTTATGTCCCTTAGCTGGCGAAG
This sequence comes from Ophioderma brevispina, assembly GCA_023653785.1. Classification (NCBI taxonomy): domain Eukaryota; kingdom Metazoa; phylum Echinodermata; class Ophiuroidea; order Amphilepidida; family Ophiodermatidae; genus Ophioderma; species Ophioderma brevispina. The sequence goes on along the minus strand of JAMKCH010013569.1, from coordinate 37,972 downwards.
GTCTTGTAATATTCCCAACCGCGGAAGCTCCAAACGGAGTGTGATGAATGAACGTGAAAATCTGATAACGGGAATCGGCAGACAACCACGGTCAATTCCCATTGATTGTTGTTCCCTGGTTCACCGATGATATGTCCTCACAGCGAACACTCCAAAATGGCACATGCAAAATCAATATTCCCAGATATGCTACTTATATTTTTTCTGGTTAGGTTTCCCCAATATCTAATAATAGGATATTACAGCATCTTACAATATCGAATTGGATCTCACACAAATGACATCGCCTTATCATGTCACACTAATGACTTGTGATTCAATCTTTACGTTGCACAATACTTGGAAAATACCAAGCTATTTATAGTACTTTGCTCATCTAAACACATTACATCATTTTTAATATAGCACTAGGGGAATTCCAGATTTCTCTTGCATGGTGAAATAATGTGCTTTCTCAAAAACAACAGAGAAATAAAATAATATTTGTAAACACAAAATGGACGAAACTATAACAGCTATTTTACTATAGATTCCTTCATTGTTTGTACTTCTAGGCAATTAGTGTCAGAGGTCATAGGACTAGCCTATCCTTTCAAATAGGGTTACAAATGTAATAGTTAATTACCCTGTCGTACAACAGAACTATAGCCTTGATGGGCAAATATTAGCCTCTCTGTTGCTCTTTCAAGGTTATACACCACTAACCTGGCTGCCGTAAGGATAAAAAATATTGGGTGGACTACTTAACATCCTTTACACCTTACATAAGAACAATTTCTAAAACAAATTAGCAAACATATAAGAAATTACAAAAAATATGCTTGTCATTTTGTACTATAGTGCTATACAAATCCTCTTTGTTTCTTTGTTTTTTGAATATTATTATTTAACATTAACGCACTCAAAGTTCTATTAAAAGACAAATAACGTCACATTAAAGTCATCAATATTGAATAGAAAAGGCATGTTTGAAATCAACACTAATATAACTGTAAACAATATATAAAAACTACCTAAGTATCTATGATTTCATTTAAAAGTGAGTTTTCTTGCTGGCTGAATAAAATATATATAATTGTAGGTTCGTTGATTTAATATATGTATTGGAGCGATTTTTCTTACACCTTTTAAAATGTCATTTCCATCTTCTACAGTTGATTACGTGCATGTATGTGTCCAAAGCAATAGCAAGTAATAGTGTTTTTATCATATTTACCAATTACAGACACAATTTTATTGAATAATGCGTCTGGACTCGAATTGAAAGAAAGTCACAAACACACTAACCCACGAAACATATTAAGATATTATCTTGATGTATATTATTTTTGCAGGAAGTAGATAAATTAAAAAAATATTAAAATACGGGAAATTTGCTAAGCTGCAACATGCGACATACTGGCTAGGAATTATAGTAATGTGACAGGCAGAGAGTTGAAAATGGATTCCGCAGTATTGTTGCGTGATTGTAGCTAAACACTTCCCTAATAGGGTTACAAATCAGAATCCCATTCTAGAAGTTTGAGGAAGAAGGTTTGAAGATGTTTTTCTATAGTTTGAAGGGTGCTGAATCACCCAACCTCTGGGAAATGTGGGGAACTTTGTAAAATAAGAGGCTAAAATGATTAGTACAGGGGTAAATTTGAAATCACGTCAAATTGCGTTTAAGTGTACACCAATGTATTTTTCTGATTATAAGATTTAAAAAAAGGTATAGTTTGTATAGGTTCGGACCTTTAGTTACACAGTTACAGTCCTGCAACATTTAGTTACACAGCTACAGCCCTGATAAGGTTCAAGGTCATTCTGATGCAAAAAAATCCAATGCTAAGATTTTTTGAGACTGTTGTCAAATTATTGCCCTGCTGGTCATACTGAAGCAGAAAATTCGATTCTTTGGGTGACAGCTCTGTATACAATCCGAGGTCAAGTTTTGGTGACCCCTTATATAGACCATGTAGACCCCTGTTACACTTTTCCTACTAATTACGAATCCAAATGCCAAACATTGTAAAATAAGGCAAGACGAACAATTTTACACCATTTCAACAACATCGGAGCACTGGGTATCGTTTACCCCGGATGACAATGATGACCTTGACAGGGCTGTGCCTGTTTAACTAAAGAACCTAGACAAACTATAATTTTTCTTAATCCTTATAATGAGACAAATACATTGATGTGCATTCAAAAAAAAATTACCCCTCTACTAATTTTACCCCCTATTTTACAAAGTTCCCCACATTTCCCAGAGATTGGACCCAAAAATTCTGATTCAGCACCCTTCAAACAATAGAAAAACATCTTCAAACCTTCTTCCCCAAACTTCGGTGAAAAAATTAAAAGTTGCTCCAAATTTTGTAAAACGTGATTCAAATTGTTCAGCCACAAAGGAGGTATAAGACGTACCTGACACCTACATGTTCCGGAAAAAAATCCAGGGGAAAAATAATGATTCCAAATTTAAACAATGTAAAAATTCAAAAACAAACACACAAACCAAACAAACAAATCAAATAAACTTTCAAATAAACCACATTCCAGAAAATATAAAATCCATTAAAAAGTAACCAACCAACCCAAAACAAACAAACAAATAAACAAACAAAAGCACAAACACAAACACATCCCATAAAAAATACAATTATTCAAGAAAAAATGGGGAAAACCGCCGCTATCAGGTGGTATGTGACCTGCCTGTTCAAGATTTAGGGAATATGCGCCGCAGCTTTCGAGAACACCTCTATCTTGCTTTTCAAGAAACGGGCAATTTCTTCAATTTTACTTAAAATATTATAAATGAACAGTCATTCAAAACAAAATCCAAGTCTGAACATCTCATATTCTATCACACCCAACATACATAGGCCCGTATTCCAGAACTTGTTTAGCTAAACGCAATTTTAGCTTAAAATCGCCGTAATTTAAAATTTCGTTTAAAGGTCCATGGACATGCTTTAAACATACTTATAATACCACCAAAAAATGGTTTCATTCATAGTATGTATTGGTATCAATGTAAAATCTGCATGAAGCAGTAAATGAGAAACCGTATATTTGATAAAAATTGGGCATAATATTATGGCCAGTATTCCAAAAAGGTGTTTAGCGCGATTTTAAGCTAAACGAACGTTTATATGTGAGATAAACGTATGGTTTAAGTAAACGCAATTCCAGAAAGGAATTTAAAGTTAAACGCAATTTTAACTCCGCCAAAATGCATCGAAATTTAAACTAGGTGCACGGCTCACTGCACTGCCCAATTGACAACGGCAATGGAGCACATCATTCTCGTCCAGTTGGTGTAGCACCTTAAACGCTACGGAAAGCCATAACACACTTTGTGCGCTCAACCATTAACACACAATACGGCCTTTTATACACTCAAGTTAGCGTCTTTAAATAACGACGATGTTACTCGTGTTTAAAGCTTCTGTTTAAGTAAGCAAATGGTTAAAAATATTTACACGCGTTTTGCTTAAACGCAATTTTAAATTACGGCGATTTTAAGCTAAAATCGCGTTTAGCTAAACAAGTTTCTGGAATACGGGCCTATGTGTTTTGGACAAGCTTTCAAAGGAAATTCCGAAATGAAAGTGATTATCGCGCTGGCAAGCGTGACCCAGAAGTGACGTCCGAGCAATGACGTAAATATAACCCAGACCCGAAGATTCTCCCGAAACGGCGTAACCAAAAAATGATGATCCCATTCGAAAAACCTTTTCAGATGTCTCATTTTGGTCAGAAAAAATATATCTAATTTCAGATTTGCCCTGTTGTAGAGCCTGTTAGTTGTGCATTATTCTGTAAAATTCACTTTTGCCTAATTTAGAGGTTTTTGAAGCAAAATTACCAAAAATCTGTTTTCTTCTATATAATTTTACACACTAGAAAGATAATTTCTGTATCAAAATTAAAGGTATTACAGCTCAATTTGAAAGATAAATTTGCTATAGACATAACTAAATAGGTCAAAATTGGGTTAAAAAGTGATTTTTTAAAAAAAAATTTGGAAACTTTCCATATAATGCAAGCAAGATCATTTTGGTAACAAATCAAGGGTATTATTTGTCAATTAAACTATAATTTGAAAAAAAAAAACCAAAATGTTCATAATATGACCAAATAAGGGAAAAGGTCAATATTTGGGCTACAACATGATTTTTTTTTGTATTTTTTGTCTCATTGTCTCAATTTGTTTGTATTCACATTTGACCTAAGAAGCCAAAAAGAGGTACCACTGTCATGAAACAGGACTTTGTTGAACCATGCAATTTGCTCCATTTATGACAATTCTGCTAAAAATAGCCCTGTTCCACCTCACTACTTTGGTTGCTAATAATAATGATAAGATCAATAGTTTACATGCCAAGAACATTACTTTGGTATACCGGTTGTACCGGTGTCATAAACTACAGTGTCCACATGACTGAGTGTCCTACCACCCATCTGTCTATTGTGTTCTCCATTGAGTGCTGTATGCATCGTTTGTTTCAGCACTGTACCCAAATGGGCTCGTATTCAAGGTCACGGTTTATTCCGTATGTATGTTGCTATGGTAGCTAGGACACTCTCTCATGGGGGACACTCAGTTTCTTTACACCGGGTATCCTTTAAGGACTTATTTCTTACACAGGGAAGCAGCTTGGCTTGAAGCCGGATAAACTTTGCACATTGACCTGTATTCCTATTGAATAGGTGGTGACCGGGGGTTCTCGGGATTAAGGGTTATGAAATGGTGCGCACACAGGCGAAGTGCCTATCTCTCTGTCTCTAGTGTTTGGGCCAGAATCATATTATAATGTTGCTGTGGGGGTTCTCCACTCCTCCCGCACAACGAGTCTGTTTTACATTGCCAGCATATGCCAGTGCCCAATTATACTCATGGGTGGAGAGAGGCAAGCGAGGTAAAGTGCTTTGCCCAAGTGCACAACACATTGGCGACAGTGGGGCTCAAACCCACAACTTATGCTTATGAGGCAAACGTTGAGCCAACTACACCACATTTGTACCACTGTGGTTCTACTTCTGTTGAAAATTGAAACGTCCCAATTAGAGGGATATTTTCACTGCAAACTGTTCCCCGAGATGGTATACTTTTTATTGAAAACTGTCCCGAGGGGGCTATTTTGACCGAAAAAACTAACTTTATCTCGTAGGGATATATTTGCACTGAAAAACTTGTCCCATTTTATCTTCTGTTAACGATCGTCTTTTAAAGAATCTCCATTCCGTAATGCATATACTGAGTAACGTGGTTGTAAGGAAGCGGGTTGAAGAGTCTCGACCTGATTAATTTTGAGGTTTATTTTGGTGGTTATTAGGTATGCAAATTAATCTAATTACTATGCATAAAATCTGCCGCGTAATTGCCAATATTTTTGAAACGGTTACATCGCGCTACACAAATTTTCTTTCACTGGCATGAAATCCTGTATTTGTGCGAATCTTTTGCCATGTGAAAGTATGTGATATTTGCGGCTTAGGTATGCAAAGCGTAATAAAATGCCAAATGCTTGATTGCTGAGACGGTACATCGGATATGGGAAATTCCTTTGCTACATGAAAGACTAGTTGCCATACAATTTTTTTTTTCCTTTTTTTTGTGTGAATCATAGTTAGGTCAATGTGCATGTGGGCCAATTAAAGGGGACTTTGTTGACATGCAATTGATTAATTAAAATATGCGTAATTGACCTCTATCGCTGAAACTGAGTACATGGTGATAATGTGCAAAAATGTCCTGCGTTACATGCAGCAGGTGGGATTGTGAGAGGGAGTAGGGTGTTGGGAAGGAGAGGGGTATGGGGAGGGGGGGGGAGGGAGGTGGGGAGGTGTTGTGTGCGGGGGTGTTGGGTGTTGAAAAAGTGTTGGGTGTGGCGGGGTGTTGTTGGGGGGTGGGGTTGTGCAGGTGTTGGGGAGGGGGGGTGGGTGTTGAACGGTGTTGGGGATGGGTGGGGTTGTTTCAGTATGTGGAGGGTGGGGGGTGTGCGGGGTGTTGGGGGTTTTGTTTTAAATTTGAAGAATTGTTGTTGGGGAGGGGGTCGGGTGTTGAGGAGTTGTTGGGGAGGGGGCGGATGTTTCAGGGGTGTGGGGAAGGGGTGGGTTGTTGGGGGTGTTGGGGGAGTAGGGTGTTGCGTGGTGTTGGGGAGGGAGGTAGGGGGTTTCAGGGTGTTAGGAGGGGTGGGGTGTTGCGGCGCTATTTGGGAGTGGAGTAAGTAGGTGTTGCGTGGTGTGGGGAGGGGTGGGGTGTGCAAGGTGGTGTGGGTGTTGGGGGGGTGGGGTGGGGTTGGCGGTGGTGGGAGGGGTGGTGGCTGCGGGTGGTGGGGGAGTGGGTGGGGTGCTGCGGGGTGTGGGGAGGGGTGAGGTGTGTTGAGGGGTATGAGGAGGGGATGGGTGTGCAGGGTGTTGGGGAGGGGGGGTGGGTTGTTTGGGTTGTGGGGGAGGAGGGGGGTTGGGGTTTGGGGGTGTGGGAGGGTAGGGTATGAGGTTGTGTTGAGGGCGTGGGGTGTTGCTGGGTGTTGGGGAGGGAGTGGGGCATTAATGTTAGGATTTGAGAGAGAGAAAATAGTTTGTATCATCTGCAGATAAGATTAGTTTAGTGTGTTAGAGATGTTAGTGATGTCAATCATGTAAATGATAAAAGTATGGGTCCAAGAGAATTGAGCTGTGTGCTAGTTTGCTGGATGATTGGATGGAGTGTAGAGACTGATTGTGAGCGGAGTTAGGTTATTACTCTTGAACCACTCCAAGGCTAATCCACGGGCACCGTAATGAAAAGCTGTGAAGAAGAATGTTGTTGAACAGTGGTCAATGATGGCGAAAGCCTGGAGGAGATCCAGATACCCCCTATGGTGTTGAGTTTATTTTTCGTGCAAGGTTGAGGTTGGTTGTAGTTCAAGGAGTGCCATGTAAGTTTGTGTTGGCCTAAAACAGCCTTTAAAAACGGATTGTTCATCGACAAAAACGTTGTGCTTATTGAAGAAGGTAGACAGACGTGTGTACATGCTTTTTTCAAGAGTTTTGAAAAAGATGGAAGAACAGAAATGGGCCTGTAATTTGCATGTCATGTGCCATCTTTGTTTTTGTAAATAGGAAGGACTTTGGCTGATTTGAGGTATCAGGGAAGGTTCCGGTGAGAAGCGATTGGTTAAACATGGGAATCGAGGCGATATTATGATGTTTATCATATGATTTGTTAGCAATCCCATGATCTATATTGTCGGTACCCGCACTTTACCAGGTTTCAGCAGGTGGCGAAGTTGTGCATTTCATCTACAGTAACTTGATTCAGGAAATTTGAGGGTGACGGTGTTTTTGGAAGGGGTATGATTTTGATAATGAGTTAGGGAAGGTGGATTTTTTTAGGCAAGTTTTTGCCCACGTTAGTGAAGTGATAGTTGAATGCGTTAGCTATGGCAAGCAGGTCAGTTATCTGCTTATTATGATGAGTGAAAAGTCTTGGATTGGTAGGATAAACTTCCTGCTAGAATGGTGGTGAGAATGTCCAGGTTTTGGTGAAAATCATTAGCGTCTGAATTTGTTCTGTGTTATGTTTATCTTGGGCAATACGAATAATGTGAGTTAATTTGTTTGTATGTTTGTAGATTGTTGTTTGGGTGCTGTGGGTTTTTCGTCAGGTATGTTTGTAGAGGCCGTGCTTGTGTTTGAATGACTGAAATATGTGTCACCAAGCTGCTTTCTGATTGGTTGACGATTTTTAAGGTCTTCTTTGCTAAGGGGAATGGATTAGTGGTAATGGTTGATATAAGTTGTATGTCCATGATCAGTGTTAAGTTAAGGTGTTAAATGTGCGAATGTTGTGATCTCTATATTCACGTTTAGTGATTATTGTTTTTGTGCATGGCTTATGGTTAAGAGGGGAGATGTAAGAGGAATATGGGAAGTAGTGATTGTATGTGTCAGTGACAAATTATCCATGGTGTGGAGTGTGTAAGTGGAGTGTGATGATGGATCAAGTGAGCGTGGTGTGTTATGGTAATTGTTTGTAGGTCTATTAATTTTCGGGATATAAGAGTTTGCAAGTGATGGTTTATTAAAGGTCCATGGCCGCACCCTAATAGCCTCGTCCCCAGACGCCCAGATTTTACCGGAAAGTGGTAACATTTTGGTATCAGAAGAAGCTACTATTTTTCTCATTTACCCTGTGAATCTTAGCGGCCAAAGGATGTTCGGGTTGGGGTGGAAGTATGAGCGAAAAATGTACCCCTAAATTGGTTCGACCCAATAATTTTAAACAGTACTCTAGGGGCTTACGAACTCACGTTTTTAGCTCTACCACATGAATGAAACGCAGTGAAAATATCGGCGCGAATCTTTAAAGGTGGGGGTTTTTGGGTGAAGGCCAAATCTATCAAGATGAAAACTTCATATCCTTAAATCGGGCCTCCCCTTTAAATAAAGTCATTAATGTGAGGAGGTGGAATAATGAGAAGATTTTGAATTAAAGTCACCGAACAATATTAGAACATCACGGTTGGTTTTATTAGTTCCTGAGAAGCTACTCGAGCTGATGTTAACTCTTTGGGATGTGTGATCATGCAGTCCTGTAAATAATCCGAACAGTTATGTGTTTGGGTCTTTTGGTGGTGTTAATGGTGAGATCGAGGAAAAGTGAGTCAACTTCTGGCGTCCTGGTGTTGTGTCGATGATTTTTATGTGAGAGGTGATTTTTTTAGTAAAACAAACTCACCTTCCTCTCTACCAGTGAGTTGTTCCTGGGAATGCGTGTAGCCATATAAAGTGAGGTGGTGGACTTGGGCCTCTCCTTTTTTGCGTCAGTACAGCAAACAGAGGTCTTTGTGGTCAAATGACACATCAAAGAGGGTAATTTTGTCCGTGAGGAGACCCACATAGATGCGAGTCCCATGACATAAAAACAGGTAAATGACATGTTTGGTATCTAAGTGTGTAAGCACCCTCTTGATGTGAAAAAATGAGGTTAAATGACTACCCAGGTGAGCTATTTGACTCGAGTAATAGGTGGGTCATCTCACGGACCAAAACATGCAAAAGGAACACAAAAGTCTTTCTTTGCCTGTTATGAAAATGCTAGACAGAGAAAGAGGGGTTGAGGGTGACAAGGTCTGTAGTTAGTGATTTTTCATGATTTGTGATACTACGGCAGTTGAAATAGAATATGGAAAATTAGTCATTGCTTGATGGTTTTATTAGGGTGTTGTGAGCGTCGTCGATGTGATCGCGGGATGGCACAACCAGAATTGTGGTGGCGTGTGATGACGGGTGTGTGGTCAAAGTTGGATGATATGGGGGCTGTAAGTAACGGCGTTGATGCAAAGGGAATTAAGTTTGATGATGTTCAATTTAGTTTGGTGAAAAAAAAGAAAAATTCAATTAGTGATGCGCGAAGTCTTCGTCGTGAAGATGGTGGTAAATGGTAGTTCGTATATTGCAGGGAACGGCATACTGAAAAGGATAAGTCAAAGGACAAGTAATAGGAGGGTGGGGTTATGAGGGAGAGAAGAGATAATGAGAGAGAGATAAGAGAGAGGGGAGAGGCAACAGTGCGCTCTAGTGAGACAGTAATAGACACATCAACAGTGTAAGTTGGAAAGTAGTGTATTAGGATTACACCTTTCAATTTACAATAATTGTCTAATTTTGAAAACATTCGATGTTATCGCTTACTAAATAAGAGATAGCCAAAACCTGCAAATTGTCACAAAATAAGGCAAATTACAAATGTTAGAAAAACGGTTTCCATAGAAACTCATTATTTTTGGTGCATTTATGAGTCAAAAGGCCTCAAATAGACATTCCTGTGATGCGGAAAATAGACCTTTTTGTCCATTTCTGCCAATACATCCTGAATCTATATTGAAAAGTCTCCAAAATATACCAAAATATTTTGCCCAAAATTTAGAAATGGTTACTTTATTGGGTCGGTTTAGCTAAACTTGTGTGTATTTCCAATTTTATTTGAATGAAAGTGTTTGTAAATCAGCGTGTCCCCAAATAAATGCAATCCTCAAATTGTTTCTATGAATAGGTGCGTTGACCGGGGGTTTCGGGATAAGGGTATGAAATGGTGCGACCCCGCAGGCGAAGTGCCTATCTCTCTGTCTTAGTGTTTGGGCCAGAATCATATAAATGTTTGTGTGGGTTCTCCACTCCTCCAGCACAACGAGTCTGTTTTACATTGCCAGCAGATGCTGGTACCCATTTATAAACTTGGGTGGAGAGAGCAAGCGAGGGTAAAGGGCTTTGCCCACAAGGCACAACACATTGGCGACAGTGGGCTCAAACCCACAACTTATGCTTATGCGGCCAAACGTTGAGCCAACTACACCACATTTGTACCACTGTGGTTCTACTTCTGTTGAAAATTGAAACGTCCCAATTAGAGGGATATTTTCACTGCAAACTGTTCCCCGAGATGGTATACTTTTTATTGAAAACTGTCCCGAGGGGGCTATTTTGACCGAAAAAACTAACTTTATCTCGTAGGGATATATTTGCACTGAAAAACTTGTCCCATTTTATCTTCTGTTAACGATCGTCTTTTAAAGAATCTCCATTCCGTAATGCATATACTGAGTAACGTGGTTGTAAGGAAGCGGGTTGAAGAGTCTCGACCTGATTAATTTTGAGGTTTATTTTGGTGGTTATTAGGTATGCAAATTAATCTAATTACTATGCATAAAATCTGCCGCGTAATTGCCAATATTTTTGAAACGGTTACATCGCGCTACACAAATTTTCTTTCACTGGCATGAAATCCTGTATTTGTGCGAATCTTTTGCCATGTGAAAGTATGTGATATTTGCGGCTTAGGTATGCAAAGCGTAATAAAATGCCAAATGCTTGATTGCTGAGACGGTACATCGGATATGGGAAATTCCTTTGCTACATGAAAGACTAGTTGCCATACAATTTTTTTTTTCCTTTTTTTTGTGTGAATCATAGTTAGGTCAATGTGCATGTGGGCCAATTAAAGGGGACTTTGTTGACATGCAATTGATTAATTAAAATATGCGTAATTGACCTCTATCGCTGAAACTGAGTACATGGTGATAATGTGCAAAAATGTCCTGCGTTACATGCAGCAGGTGGGATTGTGAGAGGGAGTAGGGTGTTGGGAAGGAGAGGGGTATGGGGAGGGGGGGGGAGGGAGGTGGGGAGGTGTTGTGTGCGGGGGTGTTGGGTGTTGAAAAAGTGTTGGGTGTGGCGGGGTGTTGTTGGGGGGTGGGGTTGTGCAGGTGTTGGGGAGGGGGGGTGGGTGTTGAACGGTGTTGGGGATGGGTGGGGTTGTTTCAGTATGTGGAGGGTGGGGGGTGTGCGGGGTGTTGGGGGTTTTGTTTTAAATTTGAAGAATTGTTGTTGGGGAGGGGGTCGGGTGTTGAGGAGTTGTTGGGGAGGGGGCGGATGTTTCAGGGGTGTGGGGAAGGGGTGGGTTGTTGGGGGTGTTGGGGGAGTAGGGTGTTGCGTGGTGTTGGGGAGGGAGGTAGGGGGTTTCAGGGTGTTAGGAGGGGTGGGGTGTTGCGGCGCTATTTGGGAGTGGAGTAAGTAGGTGTTGCGTGGTGTGGGGAGGGGTGGGGTGTGCAAGGTGGTGTGGGTGTTGGGGGGGTGGGGTGGGGTTGGCGGTGGTGGGAGGGGTGGTGGCTGCGGGTGGTGGGGGAGTGGGTGGGGTGCTGCGGGGTGTGGGGAGGGGTGAGGTGTGTTGAGGGGTATGAGGAGGGGATGGGTGTGCAGGGTGTTGGGGAGGGGGGGTGGGTTGTTTGGGTTGTGGGGGAGGAGGGGGGTTGGGGTTTGGGGGTGTGGGAGGGTAGGGTATGAGGTTGTGTTGAGGGCGTGGGGTGTTGCTGGGTGTTGGGGAGGGAGTGGGGCATTAATGTTAGGATTTGAGAGAGAGAAAATAGTTTGTATCATCTGCAGATAAGATTAGTTTAGTGTGTTAGAGATGTTAGTGATGTCAATCATGTAAATGATAAAAGTATGGGTCCAAGAGAATTGAGCTGTGTGCTAGTTTGCTGGATGATTGGATGGAGTGTAGAGACTGATTGTGAGCGGAGTTAGGTTATTACTCTTGAACCACTCCAAGGCTAATCCACGGGCACCGTAATGAAAAGCTGTGAAGAAGAATGTTGTTGAACAGTGGTCAATGATGGCGAAAGCCTGGAGGAGATCCAGATACCCCCTATGGTGTTGAGTTTATTTTTCGTGCAAGGTTGAGGTTGGTTGTAGTTCAAGGAGTGCCATGTAAGTTTGTGTTGGCCTAAAACAGCCTTTAAAAACGGATTGTTCATCGACAAAAACGTTGTGCTTATTGAAGAAGGTAGACAGACGTGTGTACATGCTTTTTTCAAGAGTTTTGAAAAAGATGGAAGAACAGAAATGGGCCTGTAATTTGCATGTCATGTGCCATCTTTGTTTTTGTAAATAGGAAGGACTTTGGCTGATTTGAGGTATCAGGGAAGGTTCCGGTGAGAAGCGATTGGTTAAACATGGGAATCGAGGCGATATTATGATGTTTATCATATGATTTGTTAGCAATCCCATGATCTATATTGTCGGTACCCGCACTTTACCAGGTTTCAGCAGGTGGCGAAGTTGTGCATTTCATCTACAGTAACTTGATTCAGGAAATTTGAGGGTGACGGTGTTTTTGGAAGGGGTATGATTTTGATAATGAGTTAGGGAAGGTGGATTTTTTTAGGCAAGTTTTTGCCCACGTTAGTGAAGTGATAGTTGAATGCGTTAGCTATGGCAAGCAGGTCAGTTATCTGCTTATTATGATGAGTGAAAAGTCTTGGATTGGTAGGATAAACTTCCTGCTAGAATGGTGGTGAGAATGTCCAGGTTTTGGTGAAAATCATTAGCGTCTGAATTTGTTCTGTGTTATGTTTATCTTGGGCAATACGAATAATGTGAGTTAATTTGTTTGTATGTTTGTAGATTGTTGTTTGGGTGCTGTGGGTTTTTCGTCAGGTATGTTTGTAGAGGCCGTGCTTGTGTTTGAATGACTGAAATATGTGTCACCAAGCTGCTTTCTGATTGGTTGACGATTTTTAAGGTCTTCTTTGCTAAGGGGAATGGATTAGTGGTAATGGTTGATATAAGTTGTATGTCCATGATCAGTGTTAAGTTAAGGTGTTAAATGTGCGAATGTTGTGATCTCTATATTCACGTTTAGTGATTATTGTTTTTGTGCATGGCTTATGGTTAAGAGGGGAGATGTAAGAGGAATATGGGAAGTAGTGATTGTATGTGTCAGTGACAAATTATCCATGGTGTGGAGTGTGTAAGTGGAGTGTGATGATGGATCAAGTGAGCGTGGTGTGTTATGGTAATTGTTTGTAGGTCTATTAATTTTCGGGATATAAGAGTTTGCAAGTGATGGTTTATTAAAGGTCCATGGCCGCACCCTAATAGCCTCGTCCCCAGACGCCCAGATTTTACCGGAAAGTGGTAACATTTTGGTATCAGAAGAAGCTACTATTTTTCTCATTTACCCTGTGAATCTTAGCGGCCAAAGGATGTTCGGGTTGGGGTGGAAGTATGAGCGAAAAATGTACCCCTAAATTGGTTCGACCCAATAATTTTAAACAGTACTCTAGGGGCTTACGAACTCACGTTTTTAGCTCTACCACATGAATGAAACGCAGTGAAAATATCGGCGCGAATCTTTAAAGGTGGGGGTTTTTGGGTGAAGGCCAAATCTATCAAGATGAAAACTTCATATCCTTAAATCGGGCCTCCCCTTTAAATAAAGTCATTAATGTGAGGAGGTGGAATAATGAGAAGATTTTGAATTAAAGTCACCGAACAATATTAGAACATCACGGTTGGTTTTATTAGTTCCTGAGAAGCTACTCGAGCTGATGTTAACTCTTTGGGATGTGTGATCATGCAGTCCTGTAAATAATCCGAACAGTTATGTGTTTGGGTCTTTTGGTGGTGTTAATGGTGAGATCGAGGAAAAGTGAGTCAACTTCTGGCGTCCTGGTGTTGTGTCGATGATTTTTATGTGAGAGGTGATTTTTTTAGTAAAACAAACTCACCTTCCTCTCTACCAGTGAGTTGTTCCTGGGAATGCGTGTAGCCATATAAAGTGAGGTGGTGGACTTGGGCCTCTCCTTTTTTGCGTCAGTACAGCAAACAGAGGTCTTTGTGGTCAAATGACACATCAAAGAGGGTAATTTTGTCCGTGAGGAGACCCACATAGATGCGAGTCCCATGACATAAAAACAGGTAAATGACATGTTTGGTATCTAAGTGTGTAAGCACCCTCTTGATGTGAAAAAATGAGGTTAAATGACTACCCAGGTGAGCTATTTGACTCGAGTAATAGGTGGGTCATCTCACGGACCAAAACATGCAAAAGGAACACAAAAGTCTTTCTTTGCCTGTTATGAAAATGCTAGACAGAGAAAGAGGGGTTGAGGGTGACAAGGTCTGTAGTTAGTGATTTTTCATGATTTGTGATACTACGGCAGTTGAAATAGAATATGGAAAATTAGTCATTGCTTGATGGTTTTATTAGGGTGTTGTGAGCGTCGTCGATGTGATCGCGGGATGGCACAACCAGAATTGTGGTGGCGTGTGATGACGGGTGTGTGGTCAAAGTTGGATGATATGGGGGCTGTAAGTAACGGCGTTGATGCAAAGGGAATTAAGTTTGATGATGTTCAATTTAGTTTGGTGAAAAAAAAGAAAAATTCAATTAGTGATGCGCGAAGTCTTCGTCGTGAAGATGGTGGTAAATGGTAGTTCGTATATTGCAGGGAACGGCATACTGAAAAGGATAAGTCAAAGGACAAGTAATAGGAGGGTGGGGTTATGAGGGAGAGAAGAGATAATGAGAGAGAGATAAGAGAGAGGGGAGAGGCAACAGTGCGCTCTAGTGAGACAGTAATAGACACATCAACAGTGTAAGTTGGAAAGTAGTGTATTAGGATTACACCTTTCAATTTACAATAATTGTCTAATTTTGAAAACATTCGATGTTATCGCTTACTAAATAAGAGATAGCCAAAACCTGCAAATTGTCACAAAATAAGGCAAATTACAAATGTTAGAAAAACGGTTTCCATAGAAACTCATTATTTTTGGTGCATTTATGAGTCAAAAGGCCTCAAATAGACATTCCTGTGATGCGGAAAATAGACCTTTTTGTCCATTTCTGCCAATACATCCTGAATCTATATTGAAAAGTCTCCAAAATATACCAAAATATTTTGCCCAAAATTTAGAAATGGTTACTTTATTGGGTCGGTTTAGCTAAACTTGTGTGTATTTCCAATTTTATTTGAATGAAAGTGTTTGTAAATCAGCGTGTCCCCAAATAAATGCAATCCTCAAATTGTTATACAATGCAAAATGATTTTAAAAATTCTGAAATTTTTGTGTTATATTCATACTGTTCAAATTTCAAAAATTACTAATAAAAAACTTTTGAGAAAAAGGCAATTAATAGTACACCACAAGTTAAGTCGTTCCAAGTTCGCCTCTATTTAATACACACCAAAGCATGCTTAAGTACGTAGACAGATGCGTGCTTTATGTTCTCCTCCTGTCTTTCTTTTTTATCCGTGATTCTTTATTTGGTTCCAATTACCTAGTACACCTTTCAAATAAATATAAATATTAAACATTTAAGATAACTCATTCTTTGAAAAACAAGGGAACTGTT
This sequence comes from Ophioderma brevispina, assembly GCA_023653785.1. Lineage (NCBI taxonomy): Eukaryota > Metazoa > Echinodermata > Ophiuroidea > Amphilepidida > Ophiodermatidae > Ophioderma > Ophioderma brevispina. Next base: position 22,299 of record JAMKCH010013569.1, on the reverse strand, counting down.
CTCTGTCACATGACACCTGTCATCGCATTTGATTTAATCCAAGTTTGATTTTCGTGGTTACTTTTTGTTGTGTGTTGTCAATCCAAAATGGCCCATACCCGAACCAGGAAGTCATCACACCATTGATACTATTTATTTCCATTCATTGGGATTAATCTGCGGCCAATTACAATGTAATCGGATTTGTGAAACACACCCGAGATAAAAAAAAAAAAAGGCTAAGTGTGGCCAAGTTGCTAGATTACTATTCTAAATAATAGTGTAGGAAAGCACTGTAGGCCTTACAGATTATAAAAGAAATGCATAAAACAAGACCGACAATTAATTAGTAATTTATTTTAGGTGGAACCTGTTTACCGATTCTTAGACAACTTGGGTTGTTTTCAACCAGTGAAAACAGTATCAGGCAAAAATCGGACAGGATACGAGAAATATATTGCCATTAGAATCTGTTATTTATAATATTTGAATAATTTTCAGCATTTTAAAATGACAAGGGCACTCTGCACTTCCAATTGATACCAAGTAATGCTCTGGTATTGAAACATATGACACCTTATATTAGAAGCCGATAGGGCTACTTTTTTTAGCAGAATCGTATAAACACGAGCAAAAATGCATTGATTCAAGAGAAAAAATTTTGTTCCATGGCCAAACAGCATGCTTTTTGCGTTTCTTTAGGTCATAATCTGAACTAGACAAACAAAATGATGTCCTCATTTGCCCCTTTGGTACTATTGCATTCTAGAGTTACCAGTATGTGGAAAAGTTCCCAAAAAATACATGTGGTCTTGTTCAAATTATATTTTAAATGCCTGAAAAGGTTAATACTTTAAATTTGATACAAAAATTATCTTTTCTAGGAGTAAAATGCCACAATTTTATAGAAAAAACAGATTTTTTGGTTTTAAAAAAAAGCTCAGAAAATGGGGCGAAAAAATATTTTTTTACAGAATATGGCACACTTTCAGTCTCTACAACAGGGCAAATCTGAAAATAGACATTTTTTTTCTGAACAAAATGAGAGATCTGGAAAGGTTTGTCGAAGGATCATCAATTTTTATTTAAGGCTCCTTTTGGCCATTTGCACAATTGCATTCTTGAATGATGTTGAAAGTTTACGAAATAATACCAAAAAAGTTACATTTTTTACCCAAGTTGGATATTGGTACCTTATTTGGGCTGGTTTAGCTTTAAATGGGTTTCAAAATTTATTTTTGAAATAACGTGTTTTGTAAATACTTCAACTTGGTACAAAAGAACTTTCCTGTATGGAAACTATAAACCTTATAGTAGATAGAAGACCCACAGATATCTGTAGTAAGGTGAGACAGGCTGTTTTTTTTTTGAGCCCGAATGTATAAAAATGAGCAAAAGGGGACACTCTCATTGCCCTGTGCAATTTGGTTCTTGTTTATTGAAAAGTCCAAAAAAATACCAAAAAAATCACTTTTTATGTACCCAAAATTTTGACCATTTCTCATTATGTGGTCATGCTTCTAACCAAATTTGTCTTTCAAATATATTAATATGAGGGAAATTTTCAAACCTCTTTAATTTGATACACAATTATCTTTCTAGTTGGGTAAACAATGCTAATTTTTTAGAAAGGAAAAGAAAACAGGTTTAGGTAGTGCTTCAAAAAAGCTCTGAATGGGCAAAAAGTATTTTTGTAGAAAATTGCAACACTTTCATTATCTACAACAGGGCAAATCTGAAAAACTAGACATTTTTCTAACAAAAATGAGGATATCTCAAAAGGTTTTGTCAGATAGGGTCATCAAATTGGAGTTAAGACTCTTTTGGCCATAGCACAATTGTATCTTTGAATTATATTAAATAAAGTTTGCATAAAATACCAAATTACATTTTTGCCCCAAATTTGGACATGTTACTATTATTTGGGCTCTTTAGCGTAAAATGGGGTTTCAAATTTAGACTTGAAATAAATCTACCCTTTCACTTGATAGAAAAGAACATTAAGTATGTAAACATAGATCTTATATTGGAAACCGGATTAATATAGTGAGATGGGACAGGACTATTTTAGCAGAATTGTCCTAAATTGGGCAAAAATACATGGTTCAACAAAATCCTGTTTCCATGGACAAAGGAACTTCTTTTTGGTTTATTTTTGGGTCAATATCTGAAAATAGGACATTTATCAAAAACAAAATGACACCTAATTTGCCATTTTGTACAATTGGGTTCTTGTGTTATATGAAAGTTTCCCAAAAAATACCAAAACATCATTTTTTTTTAACCCAAATTTGACCATTTTATCCTTACTTGGTACATGTTTCATAGCAAAATTTGTCTTTCAATTATATTCAATACGATGAAATTTCAATACCTTTAATTTGCTACTCAAAATTATCTTTCTAGGGTGGCAATATGCCAATTTTATAGAAGAAAACAGATTGGGGTTATTTTGCTTTAATTAAAAAAGCTAGTGAATTGGGCACAAAGTGATTTTGTTAGAAAATCTGCACCAATGTCAGTCTCTTACAACAGGGCAAACTGAAAAACATAGACATTTTATGAACAAAATGAGATATCTCAAAAAAGTTTTTGTCCGGGGGGTAATTAAATCGATTCCAAAAACCCCTATCCGCCGCTCACCTAATAAGCGAGCGCGAAGCGAAGCTCTCCTAGACAAAAAGCGTATGTACATTTGACAGGCTACTGAAAATCTATAGTCTGACAGGATTAAAAAATACCGACCTTCATTTGAATCCCCTTTCGTTTTTACCATAAACTCCCTACGTACGTATTAATCGACGGAAACTAACAGGAATTCGCCATTTGTAATATTGAAGTGTTCATTGTAGTCCGAATTCAACAAAGTAATTTGTTTGAATTCTCAATTCTGTTGGATATTTGTTTTCTCGCAAAATTTATTTTTATTGACTGTTTTTCTAACATTAAATCTATGATAATGTTGTCATGCTATTTAAAAAATCATGCTTGGAATACTTAAAGTACGATAAATAAATATTTTAAAATAAAATAATAAATAAAAAATTTCACTAATAGATGGTGCCCTTTAATCGTAATGTCTTAGGGAGGGCGGCCAAAAATCCAAATTTAGATGTTGTCATTGGTTAAAACACGATATACAAGCGGGTTACGGCAAACAAAACAGTTTAGTTTGATTACAGGTTGCATTTCAAAATAGAAAGAATAAAACCACGACTTAAACCGGGGGGCCGGACACGATCTGCTGGTTTGGGCATTTCACAAAATGATTCATTACTATAGAAGTACAAACATGTCTATGCATTCTAAGTACCCTAATTTGCAAAATTAATTAGAATGTTGACCTATTTCTTGATTTTCATGGACACTTTGTGACACAATATTGGAGATCTGTAAGTCCACACAGGGCTGAAACGTGGAGGGATGCGAGGTAAAGATTCTCGAAACTATAGATATACAACATTACATTGTCCTGGGTTATGGGACATTGTCCTGGGGTACAGACATTGTATGGGGTATGGGACATTGTCCTGGGGATAGGGAAATTGTCTGGAGTATGGGACATTGTCCTGGGGTACGGGACAGTGTCCTGGGGTAAGGGACAGTGTCCTGGGGTTATGGGATCATTGTCCTGGGGTATGGGACCTTGTCCTGGGGAGATGGGACCTTGTCCTGGAGTATGGAAAAAGTCCTGGGGGGTATGGGACATGTTATGGAGGTATTGGACATTGGCCGGGAGGTAAGAAATTTGTCCTGGGGTATGGGACATTGTCCTGGTTATGGGGACATTGTCCTGGGGTTATGGGACATTGTCGGGGATATGGGACACTGTCAGGAGGTAAGGACATTGGCCTTCGAGTATGGGACATTGTCCGGGGTATGGGACATTGTCACTGGGGATATGTGACATTGTCATGGAGGTATTGGACATCGTAATGGAGGTATGGGACCATCTCTGGATCGTATTAGGTATGGGGACATGTCCGGAGGTATTGGGACATTGTCCTGAGGGGATGGAATTGTTCTGGGGTATGGGGACATTGTCATGGGTATGGGATATTATCGGAGTAGGGGGACATTGTCTGGGGTATGGGAATTGTCCAGGTATGGCCATTGCCTGGGTAGGGACATGCTGGTGGTATGGACATTGTCCTGGGGTATAAGACATTGTCCTGGGTATGCGACATTGTCCGGGGTAGGGACAGGTCTGGGATGGGTCATGTCCTGGGGTATGGGAACATGTGGGGAATGGGACATTGTCTGGGAATATGAAACATTGTCCTGGTGATATGGGACATTGTCCCGGATGTATGGGATTTGTATTGGGGTATGGGGACATTGTCCTGGTGTGTAGGGGACATTGTCCTGTAGGTTTTGGACATTGTCCTGGAATAGGGGACATTGTCCTGTGGGGTATGGGACATTGTCCTGGAGGTAGGGACATTGTCCGGGGCTATGAGGACATTGTCCTGGAGGTATGGGAATTTGTCCTGGAGGGATGAGACATTGTCCTGGGGTTATGGGACGTTGTCATGAAAGTATTGGACATTGTCCTGGGGATATGTGACCATTGTCCTGGAGGTATTATTGGACATTGTCCTGGAGGTTAGGGACATTGTCCTGGCGGTGGTAGGGCCATGTCCTGGAGTATGGGACAGTGTCTGGGGAGATGTGACCATTGTCCTGAGGGTATTGGGACATTGTCATGGAGGTATTGGACATTGTCCTGGGGGTATGAGACAATGACCAGGCCATGTTAACATGAATTATTTGTTACATTGTTTTTATATTGTTATTGCTGACGCAGAACACATTTCAGGTTGAGCATATAAACCGACTGAAATTGTTTGCATTAGAAATAATTTCGAGAACCATCCACATACATCAGACAACCCATTTGGGACCGCCGTCCCTATGTTTTTACCAAAGCTGTCTATATTCGGCTAGGAAGTCGAAAGAATACGACCCTTAAACTAGGGGTGCCGGGACACGATCTGTGGAGTTGAGGAATTTGGAGGGATGTTTTAAACGGTATTTTAGGGAATTCTTGCGTGCACTTTCTATGGCCAAATATGACCAGAATAAAAGTGAATCTGAGCGGTCGCTTTCAGGTTCTACCTGGACATATATTCCCTTCCAACAGGGGACCTTCCTTAACAATTAGCGTGAACTAGGGTTTATCTGGAGGTGCGGTGGCGGTAGCACAGGGAGCTTTGTTTACAACTTGTTTACTCGACGTAATTTTAAAACGGGGTCAAATCCAACTCAGATCCAGCATCTTGACACGTGTTCCAGAAAACAGGAGAAAGCCATGTCTGTTTGGGTTATATCGTATCACGAGAAAATTTACCACTTTCCCGATGTTCACTTTAAAAATCTTTTGTGTTGCGATATGATCAGGATACTGTGAGGTACGAAAGTAGAAATAAGAAATGTATACTCAGCCGTGTCCATGGAACCGTTTAAGCAAAACGCGTTATATATTTTTAACCATTGCTTAATATAACGGAAACCTTAAACACAAGTAACATCGTTGTTAATTGAAGACGCAAACCGAGGTGTATAAAGTGCCTATTGGGTTTTAACGGGTGAGAGCACCAAAGGGATCTGGTTTAAGTCGCGTTTAAGTGATACACGAACTAGCGAGAATGAATACACCATGCTGTGGTACAACTGGACCCTGCATGTGAGCCGGCGTGGCACTTGCGAAAACACACCCTAAAACAATCTTTAACTAGCCCAGTACCTAGTTAAATTTCGAACGTAATTTGGCGAAGGTAAAATTACGTTTAACTTTAAAACGCCTTTCTGGAATGCGTTTTACCTTAAGCGATAAGGTTAATATCACAAGAAACGTTCGTTAGCTTAAAATCGCGAGAAACAACCTTTTGGAATACGAGCCACAATGTTATGCACGCAACCACAACGCGGCACTTAACGAACATTGGAACATTTGAAAAATAGTAGTGCGCCCTCAGATTTTCAAAATCGATATTGTGTGCATGGTTTGTAAGCTCTTATGTAACTAAAAAGCCCCGACCCGAAATGATTGAAACCAAATCAGCATTCCTATGGGGAAAAGAACGATGTGGAATTTCAGCGTCGCCGGCGACGCGAATTAAGCAGACGAAGAAAATGGCTTTACACAAGACCACGCACGACCGTATGCATGTTCCCACGTTATGCACACTGTTGATCCGGTCTATAACCTTTGTGGTTTTAATATCGTCGAGTACGAGTCAAAAATAGTCATGTAATAGGCCTATACACATTGTGATAAAGTTATGGAAAAACTTAGGGCCGTCTCTCAAACGAGTTTAAAATCAAACGGTGTAGCCGAAACTGGTGGTTAGCTAAACGCACTGTTTCAAAAACCGCAGATTAAATATGTTAACAAGTGGTTTAGTAACCACTGTATTTAAACGCCGTAACTATCATCCACCGAAATGTTGACTGATCTTGTCCTAATCATTACGTGGGCAGTGAACAAATTTTATATGTCAGGACAATGCCTGCCGTAGTTGTAAATGAAATGCAGGAAGCCCACGTGTAAATTTCAAGACATGTCGCGTACGCAGGAGGCTGTAGAATTTGTTGAAATGATGCAGAACAAAACCCCGGGCTATTTAAACCCCGTTTTAGTGTTGTGACCACTTGCTATATCTTCAATACTAAAAAGATAAAACACGAGCGTGTGAATGGAAAATAAAGCAAAGCACAAGGGACGAGAAGAAATCAGATTGAGGAGTCGGAAAAGAAAAATAAGGAGAAATAATGAGGGGTAACGGTCTAAACCACGAGTATGACATAGAGCTGAAAATAGCAGGCATTTATTGATGAAAACGTGAAGTAAACACGCCTAAACTACCCCCGGACCAAGTCTAAAGGTTAACAACGCCGTGTAGCATGGTAACGATGTTCGGCTAAAATTTAAACACGCGTGAAAGTAAACCATGCTTGAGAATAGCGTTTATTTTAGCGGGCGTTTAAATTGCGATTTAACCAGTGATTAGCGTTAAACATCGTTTGAGAATACGGGCCTTAAAAGTTGGCCTACAAATTACCTGGATGTCTTTATCCTCATATCAATGTCCCTATCTGTTTTGGGGTATGTTATTTTTATGTGTAAAATATATCTCTGTTCTTCCAATGGCCTAGACTATCATTTGAGAGCAAATTGAAGAAATTTCATATTTTGTGAAAATGTGCCAGTGCCGCTTTAAAGCAATAACAGCACATTTTTTTTTAAGAACGCCCCCAATTTTCCGGATATTTTGAGATTTTGGTACAGTTGCATTGGTAATTGACTAGTAAACATTACCTGTGAATGGTAAAGCTCAAAATTCTCGATGTGTCGCAAAAGAGGAAATTTTGTAATCAGGATAATTAATATCGGAGATCTCCGATAATAATTCAACGGCTGCTTGAAACGTCCTTCCGATATGAAATAGCCGGGAAATTGCGCCATGTACGTGTCTACGCTCATCCATTAGTTGTTCCGTCGATTCAGGCAAGTCAAGTTAGAGGTCATTTTAGTGAGGTACTACTTCATCATGAACGGACACAAATTTTGGCGTTAACAGCTCCGCCATTAATTACAGTCAGGGATCACGATTATAATTACAAAATCGTTTCCTTTAAAGCGGCACTGGCACATTTTCACAAAATATGAAATTTCTTCAATTTGCTCTCAAATGATAGTCTAGGTCATTGGAAGAACAGAGATATATTTTACACATAAAAATAACACCCCAAAACAGATAGGGACATTGATATGAGAATAAAGACATCCAGGTAATTTGTAGGCCAACTTTTAAGTTTTCCATAACTTTAATCAACAAATGTGTATATTACATGAATATTTTTGACTCGTACTCACTGATATTAAAACCACAAAGGTTATAGACGGATCAAACAGTGTGCATAGCGTGGGAAACATGTATACGGCGTGCGTGTTCTGGTGTTAAACGCCATTTTCGTCGTCTGCTGAATTTAACGTCGCCGGCGACGCTAAATTATAAAATCGTTCTGTTTACCCATAAGGAAGCTGATTTGGTCTTAATCATTTCGGGTGAGGGCTTTTGTATATAAAAGCCTTACAACCACGCAAAAATATCGATTTTGAAAAATCTTGAGGGCGCACTATTTTTCAAATGTGCCAGTGTCTCTTTAAGAACAAATACGCATTTTTTAGCATACCATTCGCAGGTATAGTTTTCTAGACATTTACCAACACAACTGTGCAAAAATTTCAAATTTAAAAATTGGGGGTGCTCTTCAAAAATGTGCCGTTATTGCTTTAAACCATCCCGGAAGCCTCGAGTACATAACAGACAAATAATACAAAACTATCTGCCGAGATTGATTACGGCTTTCTCATGCATGCCATGGCATTTTTTTCATCATGTAATTTTTGGGTGTTGTAACCAACGAGAACTAAAGGGGAAAACAACCTACTAAGTAAGAGTACGGCTGAGTTGAAAACAATCTTCGCGCTCGCAACATTTCGGAGACGGTGTACAATGATATAACCACGGAGAATTAATCATCTTAAATTAAAAAGTAAAGCTTTTATTCAGAAGTATTGGAATCATCGTAAATTTTATTTCCTAACTTTATTGCAAATGTATATAGGTTACACTCCAACAGCGATGTGTGTGTGGGAATCCGTGCATAAAAGCAGCGACATTTGTTCAACGGCATGGCAAAATGGTCCAGTAAATGCGACATCTGAAATACAGTTCTGTTGTGGAATTGAGTGCATTACCTTAAAACACCTATATAAGAAATAACTCCTCTGTAAAAACAGCAAATTAATTTTCAATATTCACAAGTTTTCTGGTGTTTACTATCATAGAAGCATTGCATTGCTGAAATTTTGTGTAAGTATAGACCATCTCGCTGCTTATGTTCTTCGGTGCAAAAAAGGGGTTCAAAATCACCCCAGAGATAAATATTCAAATCAGACCATTTCCTGGACAGAAATATACTATTGGGGCTATAAAGGTAAGAGTGTGGTCTATAATTGCATTATATTTCTTTTTTAAATATGCCACATGGTTCAATTTATATTTACACTTAGACCATTACCAAAAGCGAATTTAAATTATTTTTTTTTTGTTGCATGGGGGCACAGAAAGTTTCAGACCCATAGTCCGAGGCAGTCGATCCAGATTAATTTTGCCCACATTCAGGCTGAAAATATTCTTAAGCGGGGTGAAAAATGTTACGATCCAGATCTTCCCGGTCGGTACGCCACTGAATTCCACGTATAAGTGGGGTTATGAGACCCAATTCATTCTTTTACCTTCCCGAACAAGGTTCCAGAATTCTAGCTTCAGACTCCATATTTCGTTAAAGTCTGACTCGGAGATTTCGAAATATTATTTTTTGTGTAAAATAGTCAACTAGAACTAAAGATAGTAACCTAAAATGCACAATTCCGAAATTTGAGATGAATCGGATTTTTCGTTTTGATGCAGTAAACATTTATGTGTAGTCTTACGTCCCATAGGGTACTGTGTATAACAAAAATTCCGGATCCGGAATTTTATAACAAAGTTGTGATTTTCTATATGAAGGAATTCGATTGAAGCTTAGCAATTTCACACAGTGATTAGTATGGACAAACATTGTGTACATGCAAAAAACGCGATTTTTTGGAAATTGAGGACGCCCTCCTCAGGAAATGTAGCTATGTAGGCCTATTTAGCTCCCAGTGCCTCTTTTTCTGTAATTCTGTATATCCAATATTTTCTGCATTATTCTGTTATCATGTCTACTTATTATGCTGGGATAAATTCGAATGGATCGTAAAATGTCAGAAGACTGAGTATAATATCGGTAATTAGTATTATACTTTATAGATCACCTTGTACACTGTATGGAAATGGTAAATTAACATCTTCATTCCGACTAAATTGAATGTTTGGCTTATTCAACAATATGTTCTAATATTTATTACTATTTGAAGAGTTCTTCCCACACTTTGGATTTAGGCCAATTTGTTAAAAGGGATACCGATTACGTACTCTAGGCCCATGCATGACGGGGTCCGACTGGGACAGTGACGCGACAATCGGGCAAAGGTATAACGAGATTTTTCTTGAAAGCCATCCATATTTCTGTAATATCATTATCATTTTCAGCTTAATCCTTTCATGGGTATATTTTACGTTAAGGTTAACATCAGTGCAAAATCAGAGCTTTCATATGAAATCTCGTTTGATAGTAACCTTGGCCTAACATTGATCAGGAATCATGATCATACTTATTAGGGCCATTCTTCGGGATGTCACACACGTGACCGAACTTTATTTGTCTCTCGTGACAAAACAAATAATCTAGCGAAAGTGGAAACATTATTTTTGGTTAGATTTTGTCCAAACCTAACTAAAATAATATTTCCACTTTCGCTAGATTGGTTGTTTTGTCGTGGGTGGCAAATAAATTTTGGTCACGTGTGTGACATGCCGAAGAATAGCCAATTAAGGTAATTAATTGTGATATAATGTGAAAAAAATAACTGATTTATAAATATAGTAGACCCCATTCATGGAACAAACATAGCTCCGCGCTATTTGAACAATTTTAGGCAAATTCTGTTCATTTTGCGGGAATATTGATAGTTATTTTACCAGTCGTTTTGGTAAAATATGATAACAACTTAAGCTAAATTTTTCATTCATTCATTTCATATTTATTTTATCCAACATCAGAAGAAATGTGGTACAGTACTTCCCATAGATATTCATATAATGGTATCGTATAATATATCTAACAGATTTATAATTTAATTGCATAAGTAAAATACAGGGTGTCCCCAAAAAATTGCAATCCCTCGCAGGTGGTCATAATTTCAAAATGTACTGAGAATTATTCAAAATTTGATAGCAGATTCTGATTGCAAACAGTTTGTATATTCCGTCCAATTTTTGTCTGATACGGTTCAGATTTTGAAACAAAGGGTCTTTGTTACCCGCTGTCCAAATTACCCCATTCCAAGTTTGCCTTAGATCGTTTCAGCAGGTTCAACTTGAAAGTGCAGTAAATGTCTTTTATTACAACTATACAAAATGCTCCTGGTACTAATCCGCCTTTGTTTTAAAATTTTAAATTATTCAAATATTTGTCGTTTATTTGTATGTTAGATGTGAATGTGTGTTCCAGTTGGTGTGGTGACAGAGAATGAGAGTGTGTGGGTGCGGAGTGTAGGTGTGTTAGTGTGTGTGTGAGAGTGAGTGAGTGATGTGGTGAGTGAGTGAGTGAGTGAGGAGTGAGTGCGTGGGTGGGTGGATGGTGGGTGCCTTGCGTGCCTGCGTGCTTGCGTGCGTGCGTGCGTGGGTGGGTGGGTGCGTGGTGGGTGCGTGCGTGCGTGGGGTGCGTGCTTGCGTGCGTGCGCGCGAGTGCGTAGCGTGCGTTGCGTGCTTGCGTGTTTGGCCCGCTTGTGTGTGTTCGCCGGTGTATCGCGCGCTTGTTTCTTTGGTCGTTTTTTGTTTGTTTTAGGTTTACTTAAATTTAGGTTTTACTAAATTATAAAAATATCAGATGTATTTTTTAATTGAAATGCTTGATGTGCAATAATCCCAGCTGGGCTGGGTTTTAATTTTTTGTATCAGCATCATTTAATTTATATTGTTTTTACTTTATGTGTGTGTTATCTTATTGTACTGTAGAACTTTTAATGTATTATGTTTGACCCCTGCGCACCCCTGAAAAACAGTGTTTGCAGCTGAAGGGGTTTCCCCAGGCACAAGAAGAACTAATAAATAAATAAGTCAATCGTGGGAGCAATCTACGACGTGCAGCGCAGATCCAGCTCGGATCCAGATCGGATCCAGATCTCGTTATCTATTTTGGCGTCTACACGGGCAAATCCAATCTCAACGCGTAATGGTGTGTACGCGCTTGGTTAGTGTCGCTGCCTATTTGTTCGATTGGAGAGACTCTCACACAAACCCATCTTTAGTTTGCTTGCTCTCAAACTTAACTCTCAAACTGCGTTTTTACGACAGTTAGTTACCTGACGTGCGAGACGATGAATTTCTAAAGATTACGTAACGTTTTGCCTCTCTATCTATATAGAACCTCCTTGCTTTCAACCACCAGGTTTGGATCCAATGTGTTTAAAGGAATTTATTGGTATAAATCTATCGGCACATATATAATGAAATATCCCTAAATATGACGTACCAGATGGTTTGCATGGTCATTGCGAAGAAAACATCATTTTTCACGCTTAACTTTCGAAGCAGTAGACGATTTAAGGAAGCCTCCACGTTGATTATTTACGCTATCGTTTTGCCACAAGCCATGTTTAGTCTTTCACACCAATTGAAAGATGATCGGTGGTTAGTCAAGTTCTGGCCTGTATGAAAGACTATCGCGTTTACTTTTAACATTGGAATTAAAAACACAGCTTTAATTTAACGTTTTCCTTTAAAATATATAAATTCATCAAAAATGGTATACATTTGTGCCTAATTTTTATAAAATGAGCCTGTGATTCTTGAGAAATATAGTTTTTAAAATAAAGTGAGGAAACTCTACATCATACAAAGAAGCGCTACTCGGTACATTGAAAAGTACGTTAATGGCTGAACTGCGCATTAGTGGGTTTCGAACACTGATCTCTATACAATGGATTGGAAACTTGGGCTTCGTAATTGAAGCACTGATGGCCATATTGGTCATCCAAAAAAGAGCTCAAGCAGGTGGTTAAGAGCCGGTCATTTATACAAAATCATTGTTCCCGTTGAAATGTGGATAAGCGACATAACAGACTACAGAATCAAGCCAATTCAGTGAGCTCATTGTATTTGCGCGTATGGGATGGCATGTCTCTAAAACGTGCACCCGGGATACAACTTCTGTTAAACAGGTGTCTCAGGAATGGTATTGTGTTCGGTAGACCAAGATTCCCGCCCGTTGCTCCATTCATCTATTAAATATACAATTACTGTTGTGTAGCCAATCCATTGTATAGAAATCAGTGGTTACAGTGCGACTGCGATAAAACTAAATATTACGCGACCTCTTTTCAAATGTCCACGTTTTCATGGATTGTTAGTGATTAGGTCAACTAAAACCTTTGTTAATCACAATATGATATCTAAAACACCCCTCTTAACATTTTTCTCATATCACTGAGGTTTTAAAAAGTGTAGTTTTTTGCAATAAAAAATTCTAAACGAACTTCGCTCCTATCCTTAGTGTGCTCAACGAAGTTCAAAAGGATGAGGCTTGTGGCAAACTTGCACGTGATATATGTGAGTATGGGATATATTTTCGCTGGCTTCTGTTTCGGTATTGCATGCGGCGTTGTAAATATACCACAGGGAATAAACGTGGTAGCTTCCATGATCGTTGTACAGTTGTGTATATTGGTCGGAATAAATCTGGATTTTTTCGCAAGGAATACTCCAATGGCCATGAAAACCACCGTTTTATTTAGGGATATTTCATTATATATGAGCCGATAGATTTATACCAATAAATCGCTTTAACGCAGCGAATAATGAGGTCACAAAAGCGCTCCAAACTGCACCAAACAGAATTGCCCCTGGGCACGACCGACTTACTTGCGCTGATTACAAAGTCAGCAATGTCACCACTGGCGAGTGCCAAATTGTGTAAAACGTTTTTCTATGGAGTGTGAACTGCGCACTATGATGAGATTGCGTTTTATTCCGTATTGAAATACGTGTTTAAACAATTTGGCACTCGACGACCCTCATGTTGATATCGATTTTCAATACTTGTTTAACTAACTGTAAAATCCCAACCGATTGCATTTACATGCGATTATTAAGTTAATTCCAAAATCAAGTAGGCCCTACCAGTTAGTCGGCAGGTCACCCAAGTACTATTGTTCGCACACGAAATTGTTGGACAGGGTCATTTTACATGGGCTTTTACTTTTACAAATACAATAGGCAAACGACCTTGCCACATTCCCTGCACACAGCCTGCAAACGTCTGCAGTTCATCAATCGATGGAAAACAGGCACGTATAATAGCATACGAAAATTTAATTCCATGATGCTAGTAAATGTAAGGTTATACATTTTCCTTGGTCTTCGCTTTCTCAAAAGAGATAGAGTAACACGTACACAGACTTTTTTGTAGCACACAATTCAATTAATGATTTGGGATGCTTTAAAATTTTGTGGGATTTCTATAACTTCCGAAACCACGCTTTTTCCAAACTTAAAAATCGTCGCTTTTAATTCGTTGTTTTTAACCCCCAAACACCCTTTCACGTGATATTAGGCCAACTTAGATATGTAGTTGACATTCCGAAACAATAATACACGTTTTATTAATGAATTCAGGTATTTTGGACCTCAAATCAGGACATTTTTCAGAGCGTTTTCGACCAGCTATTGAGGTCACAGCGATTGTATTGTCTTCTCGTGTACAAGAAAATAACGCATGTTGGCGTGACCTCCTGATTGACTGTTACTGACACTATTGATCTATCTGAATGGAGGCCCATCTCTAAATTAGTCACTATTTATAAAATGTCCATGATGATTATTGGCAAAAGGATAATTCCTTGCCAAAAGGCTCTCATGTAAATAAAAAAGGGTCCTTACCACGTAATGGATTGCAAGAACATTAACAGTGCCATAACTGATTTTAAACACAAAACAGGGGAAATGTACATTATATTCTTAGATCTGGCTGATGCGTTTGGAAGCATTGACCATGAAATTATGATTGATGGTCTTCAATCCTTTGGTTACACTGAGAGTCTTGTCAAACTGACCAGAAGTATTTACACTAACTCTACTTTTCAAGTTGAAACCAAAAATGGCTTAACTGAACCTATTCTCAGACAAAGGGGTATCATCCAAGGTTGCCCGTTTTCGGTTATTGCCTTTGAACAAGGAATTGACGTTTGGCTGCGTTGGTTACATAATAATAGCGAAGTGCCGTCAATTCCTAATCAAGTTCAAGGTTATGTCGACGATATCGTTCTGGCAACTACTGATGAGGCCTCAAAGAACTATTCTGGCATGCAGATAAAACATCGTAAATGTGCAATTTTGCACGGTCAGAGAATTGGTAATAACTGGTATAGGAGAGATCGGACTGACTGGCACTATTCATGTTGAAATACAAGGTAAAGAAATACCGAAAATGGTAAGTCCGGAAAATATCAGTACTTTGGCCATGATTTTAGCCTTGACGGTAAATCTAACCAATCTCAGGTGAATGATATCTCTGACTCACTTGCACAGACATTGCAAAAAAAAAAAAAGATAACTCCGTGTTACAAACATTTATTAACAGTGAATGTAAATTTACGAAGATTTCTAACAGTGCGTACCTAGAACTATTCCAACAAGACGATTCATAAAAAGAGTCAAATCTATACCATAGGATTTTTATTATAAATTTATTTCAGCTTTTCTGATCACAAATCTCACATGACCTGAGAGAAGTGCACTATGAAGTCTCCAAACAGTGACGTACCTGACCCGATTATCCAGCAATATTTGTTTCTAAATATGACAAACTGTATTGTAGGGATCTAATTTAACTTAATTTAAATAAAGGACTTTTTTCTAAAGTTTAAATATTTTAAAACTAAAATAACATGTTGTATTTTCGATTGTAAGAAACTTGATTTGCTAAAAAAAGCGATACGGTGATCGCCGCGCCTGACGCCGGTGGGTTTTTAAAGGGTTGCGCCGGCCCTGTTTATCTTCCTTCCTTCCTTCCTTCCTTCCTTCCTTCCTTCCTTCCTTCCTTCCTTCCTTCCTTCCTTCCTTCCTTCCTTCCTTCCTTCCTTCCTTCCTTCCTCCATTCCTTCATCCCTCCCTCCTTCCTTCCCTCCCTTCTTCCTCCATCCTCCCTCTCGAACCAATGTTGAAGTTAAAATGTAGCAAGATTGACCAAATCTACTTTCTTCTGGCAACATTGCATAAAGTGCAGTACAGTCTAATGCACTATAAAGTGTCCCAAAAGTTTCACAAAATGTTGTCATAGTTTTTCTTAATTTTATTGAAGAGCAACGCCATCTGTATTGCCTCTTTGATACGTTTTGGCACAGCCACTCAGGACAATTGTAGTAACTTGGAATTGAGTCTGTAAACATTGTGGTTTTAATATCAATAAGTAATGAGTCTATAATATTCATGTAATATAGACATATTTGTTGTTTAAAGTTACGGCAAACGTAAAAGTTAGCCAACAAATTACCCGGATGTCTTTAGCCTCTTATTATGTCCCTATCTGCTTTTGGGGTATGTTATTTTACGTGTAAAATACACCTCTATTCTTCCAATGGCCTAGACTATCATTTGCGAGCAAATTGAAGAAATTTCATATTCTGAAAATGTGCCAGTGCCGCTTTAAATGTTTATTATTCGCCACGGCCGACATTTTGTTCTGCACCGTCAAATAATATCAGACGCGCAATTGGTCGTCTTTATTTTTGTGACTCCACTCAAACCTTATGTAACAAATTTGCTGACTTTTTTGAAACAAAGGTTCCCAAAATACGTGAAGTCCTTGACAAGGACAAGCTAAATAATTCTGGTGATCAAAAAACATCTACTAATGATACTTGTATTTCATCCTTCACTGACTTTGAAAGTGTCTCTGAAGAAGAGGTTCGTAAACTGGTTCTGAAGTGCCCCAATTAATCATGCAAGCTTGATATTATACCTACCTGGCTGCTTAAGGACCACTTGGCCACGTTTGTTCCTTACCTCACCATTTTAATTAACGTGTCTTTGTCTCAAGGTATTTTTCCTACACCGCTGGGCCAAACAATTGTCTCTCCAATTCTTAAGAAACCTCACTTTGATTGCAATATTTTGCTAACGACAGACCAGTGTCTAATATAAAGTTTGTTTCTAAACTGATTGAGAAGGTCGTGTGAAACAAATAACAAATATATGCGTTTGAACAGTGAGATGTACCAATCTGCATATACTCCAAACACAAGTACAGAGACTGCACTCATCATAGTAAAAAATGAGATGTTGAATGCCGTACCGAACGGGAGTGGGTTCGCACTCCTTGTGCTTCTTGATCTGTCTGCGGCATTCGACACCATAGATCATGATGTGCTGCTTTCTCGTCTCGAGATTAAGCTTGGTTTCTCAGGTAATTTTTTTACAGTGATCGTTCCTACCTTAACAGTAGGTCCACCCAGGTCCACATAGATGGATTTTGTTCTGATTCGCATTCACTAACTTAGGACTTACCACAGTGCTCATGATGGGTTCCACTTAAGTTTATTATCTACACTCTTCCTGTTGGAAATCATTCGCACATATGGTCTTGCATATCACTTGTCTGCAGACAGACACACAAATCTTGACGTCATTCAATCCCAGACAAGGAATCGCATTGGCGATAGGGCACTCCAAGCCCCCACCAACATGTGAAACTGCTCCCACACAACATCGGGAGGCACAAGGCTCAGTTTGTCACTTTCAAAAATGTTTTGAATTCTCATTACTATGTTTAATGTAATTATCATGTTTTGCTTTGCATTATATCTGCCGTTCTTGTTTATTTTCCCTGCGCCTTGATCTAGATGTAAAGGCGCGTTATAAATTCTGTATGGTATGTATGTATGGAATTATGGTTGTATGTACTGTATGTATGTATGTATTATGTATGTATTTATGTCTGTATGTATGTAGTAGTATGTATGTATGTATGTTATGTTATGTATTTTGTAATGTATGTATTTAGGTATGTATGTATGTATGTATGTAGTAATTTCGTATGTATGTAATGTAAGTAATGTAATTTTATTAACTGTCGCCTTATTCCCTGTCCCTGACTATATCAAATCTTTTTCATGGTATCATGTTTGTCTTACGGGGTTACCTTAGGGGCATAAGTTCACTTAGAACTGTCTAATCCACTTTGTTGAAACACTTTTAATTGATTCAGTAGACTGTCCCCCAGTCTCTGCTCTGTCTCTGGGTTTTTGAGTGCACTTGGTTAAAAGATAAGGCTAAAATAAAAAATTGAAGACTTTTCAGCTTGCCACCCAGTGGACATGCCGGTGTAAAGAAACTGAGTGTCCCCCATAAGAGAGTGTCCTAGCTACCATAGCAACATGTACGGAATAAACCGTGACCTTGTAGACGAGACCATTGAGTACAGTGTTGAAACAAATGATGCGTACAGCACTCAATGGAGGACACAATAGACTGATGGGTGGTAGGACACTCAGTCACACGGGCACTGTAGTATATGACACCGGTCCTAATACCTCGCCCTCTATTATACTAGCCAACTAGTCCACAGAACGCGAATTACACAGCTGGGTGGGTCCCCGTGTGCATGAGATGTGCCCTAATGTACTCTTCACAGCCATGTACTAGACCATCAGACATAACACAAAAGTGGGTAGACGTTTCATATAGAATTCCCATTGATGCAAATGAGGTATTGCCATTCATTCCGTCAAGCACTACTGCACAACGTCATACAGCGCATGACGGAATCAATTGTAATACCTCATTTGCATCAATGGGACTTCTATATGAAACGTCTACCCAAAAGTGAGGGTAGACTTTTGCTACCACGGCACTTTTTTCGCTAGAGGGCGTTTTCAAAATGGCCGCCAAAATGCCATTTAACACCATATAATGGCGTTTTCATAGCCACTATATGGGGTGAAATGGCCCAGTTTTGAAGTGTTTTTCTATTTTTGTTTATGTAAAATGTATAGAGCGGTCACATTCACCACTTAAATTATTCCTTATTGAGGGCGCTTTTCAAAATGGCCGCCAAATGCTATTTAACACCTTATAATGATGTTTTAATAGCCATAAAATGTGGTAAAATGGTCCAGTTTTCAGTGTTGTCCTATATTTGTTGATGTCATATGTATAGAGTGGTCACCTTCCTTAAATGTATTCGTAATGGAGGGCGCTTTTCAAAATGGCTGCCAAATACAATTTAGCACCTCAAATTGATGTTTTAATAGCCAAAAATGGGGTGAAATGCCCCATTTTTTCAATGTTTTGCTCTCTATCTGTGGATGTCAAATGTATAGAGCGGTCACACTCACCACTTAAATGTATTCCTAATGGAGAGCGCTTTTCAAAATGGCCGCCAAATGGGATTTAACACCATATAATGATGTTTTAATAGACAGAAAAGGGTGACATGGAACAGTATTTCCCCATTTGTTGATTTTTTTTCTCCATCATTTGTTGAGTTATTCATGCAGTACTTAACATAATTGCGGTTTCATTTTCTCCTTACAGTTATTTTTATTTATATTAATGATTTTCTAGTTATGTTTCAGTTTATTGGATTTGATGATTTGATTTATCCAGTACAATGCTGTTATTGGTGATATTAAAATCCAATTACTGATATAGGGTTGTGCGCTTAGCCAGCAGCCACCTCGACGATGCAATATGATTGTGACGATTTCCTGATGGCAGCATAATAATTGGCAATCGTGCTGTAAGCGTCTCGTAGGAAGAGAGAAGATTTCCACACGACATATAGTGGACATGATGCCCAATGTCTGAAAGCTGTGATGAAGAAAACATTTGCAGCACATTTGGGGATTTCACCGACACTGCTTCGGATTATGTGTGGCAAGG
Organism: Ophioderma brevispina; assembly: GCA_023653785.1. Lineage (NCBI taxonomy): Eukaryota > Metazoa > Echinodermata > Ophiuroidea > Amphilepidida > Ophiodermatidae > Ophioderma > Ophioderma brevispina. The sequence continues at coordinate 2,722 of JAMKCH010013569.1, read as the reverse complement.
GCGGCTCCAGAATCGGAAAAGCAGGGGCGAAAAGCAGAGTTAAATAATGCGTGTTATCAACCAACACATTGAACTGGTTTCTCTTTACGCATGTTGTAGCTAGGAATTTCGTATACCTGGCCACTTGATATAAACAAAAATACTACTTCAATAAAAAGTTCTGGATGAATAAGTCTGTTCCAATACCTCTCAGTATATAATTCTTCCTTTCGCCTTGCTTTACCGATTCTGGAGCCGTCCGTGATGTGTGGAAGTCTATGTCAGCTGCAAACAGGCTTGATATAGTCTTTGATTCTTACCATGACAAATCTGGGAAGGACTCTGAGCAAAAACAAAGTCAAGCCATGCTACCAATTAAATTTAATTAACAACAATCATTCGGGATTTACCCCTTCCTGTCGAGATATGGGTTGAAATGGTCTAGTTTTGTAGAATTTCCCTATTTGTTGAGGTAAGTACATAGAAGGGTCAGACTCACATATAAACAGTGGATATCGACATGTTCTGGGCTTCAAATAGTAACCAGGAGAAATTCCAGACACTTCTCCATGAGTAATCTGCCAAAAAAGTTTCATTTCAGGATGGCGGATGATACCTTGCTTCTCTTACTTTGGTGGTTGTAGTAATGAGGTTCCCAAGCTTAACTTAGATATAGAAGAGGCTGATGTTCGTATTATTCCTCATCATGTTGTGCATGCAGTCAATGCCAGTCACAACTGATCATAGTGCTGTTTTCATTTACTGATGCATTTGTGCTATTTACTCTACTATGATTTGCATTCCCATGGTAGCAAATAGGTGGTAATGATAATGAATGCCTACATATGACAAGTTGTTCATTTTGATACATAAAAAATGTAAGGCTCCTTATCGTAACCATTATTCTTATTTTCCTCCTTGTTTGTGTTTATGAACCATGAAAACTACAAAACTGGCCTTTAGAAGTTGTTGCTACCTGGGATGAGTTGCTACTGCAGATGATTCTGAATTACGTTTTTTTTTATATTAAGTCTATTCAGGTCTGTTTAAAAATCTGTTCATTTTGCTGGTCATCTCGAAAAGCACCCTCTATCAGGGATACTGTTTATTGGTCTGTTTATTAAGTCTGACCCTTTTATACACTTTACCTCAGCAAATGGGGAAACTCTACAAAACTACAAAACTAGACCATTTCAACCCATATCTCGACAGGAAGGGGTAAATCCCGATTGATTGTTGTTAATTCAATTTAATTGGTAGCATGACTTGACGTTGTTTTTGTTCAGAGTCCTTCACAGATTTGTCATGGTAAGAATCAAAGGTTATATCAAGCCTGTTTACAGCTGAGGCAGACTTCCACACATGATCCAAAGCTGTGTCTGAGAAAATCCCCAAATGTGCTGCAGCATTTTGTCTTCAGACATTTTTCAGACATTGGCCATCATGTCCACTATGTATGTCATGTGGAAATCTTTTCTCCTCCTACGAGATGATCACAGCACGATTGTCAATTATCATTACGCTGCCATCAGGAAATCGCCACAATCATTTTGCTTCATCAAGGTTACAGCTGGCTAAGCACACAACCCTATCAGCACTTAGATTGTAATATCACCAATAACAGCATAGTATTGACCAAATCAATTAACCTGAAACATCACTAGAAAATCATTAAAATTAACTGTAAGAAAAAGAAAAAATGAAACCGCAACTTTGTTAGAACTGAATAAAGTAACTCAAAAACAATCAAGAAATAGGGAAACACTGAAAAACCGGGCCATTTCACCCCTTTTATGCTATTAAAACATCATGTTAAATCGCATTGGGCGGCCATTTTTAAAAGCGCCCTCCATTAGGAATACCTTTAAATGGTGAATGTGATCGCTCTATACATTTGACATCAATAAATATAGCAAAACACTGACAAACTGGGCCATTTCACCCTATTTTTTGGCTAGTATAACTTCATTATGAGGTGTTAAATTATATTTGGCCGCCATTTTGAAAAGCGCCTTCCATTAGGAATACATTTATGTAGTGAATGTGACCGCTCTTTACATTTGCCATCAACAAATATAGGAAAACACTGAAAAACTGGACCATTTTAACCCATTTTATGGCAATTAAAACGTCATAAGGTGTTAAATAGCATTTGCCGGCCATTTTGAAAAGCGCCCTCCATTAGGAATACATTTAAGTTGTGAACGTGACCGCTCTATACATCTGACATCAACAACTATAGCAAAACACTGAAAAACTGGGCCATTTCACCACATTTTTGGGCTAGTAGAACATCATTATGAATTTATGAGGTGCTAAATTGCATTTGGCGGACATTTTGAAAAGCGCCCTCCATTAGGAATACATTTAAATAGTGAATTTTACCGCTCTATACATTTGACATCAACAAATATAGGAAAACACTATAAAAACGGACCATTTCACCCCATAAAGTGGCTATGAAAATGTCATTATATGATGTTAAATGGAATTTTGGTGGCCTTTTTGAAAACGCCCTCTAGCGGAAAAAGTGCCGGGGTAGTAAAAGTCTACACTCACTTTTTTGGAATGTCTGATGGTCTAGTACATGGTTGTGAAGAGTAACTTAGGGCACATCTCATGCACACGGGGACCCACCCAGCCACTTAGAACTGTCTAATCCAATATTGTTGAAACACTTTTAATTGATTCAAGTAGACTGTCCCCCAGTCTCTGCTCTGTCTCTGGGTTTTTGAGTGCACTT
>JAMKCH010013568.1:0-63166 GCA_023653785.1 Ophioderma brevispina | reverse complement strand
GGTCCGAGGACCGATGTATTTTTTTTATTTTCTGATTTGGAAAATCAATGATAGTGCCTTTAAGCTAACATGATACACTGTTAAGAATGATCACTATGAGCTAATAAAATCTCAACTCCCATGGTGCAGTTCAATAGCTTTCATTCGCCATTATATTGAGCAAATACACCCCCTGTATTCAGTATGATTTATGAAACCCAGGACATGAATGGTAAGCTGTTGTTAACATGTACCCATCCAAAGCTACTGATCTGAGCCCTTGGTAGATTAGTATTAGACTATGGGGCGTAGATCAAATAACAAGCTGCATAACAAATTCCTTAGTCCCTTCAAAGGGATAAGACAAAACCCGGTGTAAAATTATTGATAAATTATTAACATGACATAACCGTCTGTTGCCCAAAATAAAACTTGCACATTTTCTTAAAAATGAATAAAATGTCACATCAATTTCTCTTTCATAATATCAGTGACCAATGTATAGACTTCAGCAAACCATTAACTAAAGATATTACAATGGGCCCAGTAAGCGGAGCCATTATTATAGCCAGGTGTTATCACCTCCATGATTCGGGTTGAGTAACAAAATACCCTTCCTCTTTCACAATAACTAACCAGTTTACATTATGATATAGGTCGTTGACCCTAAGTTTTCTTCTGAAAGCACGGTAAATTGAATACAAATGAAGTTAAGCAATAAGTTACGGATTTTAATTCTGCACAAAGTTGTTAGGTCAAAGCTTGCCCAGCAACATTCTGGCATGATGTTTGTTTGTCTTTCTTCCTTTTGAATAAATGATGAAAAACATGGACAAAGTTAATTGAACACGCACTATAGAAGCTCAAGATTTATTTATTTGCGAATGAGGATAAGTATTTTACGTCATTAAAAAAAGACTTCGTCTAAATCGGAGAGGTGGTAACACCTGAGTCTTTTCAACCGCAAGACAATATAACAATGGTGCTGCCCTCCCAGATGAAAAGGAATCTGAAGTGTTTTTCTACACCGCATACCGAGCCGGTAATTGAATAATCTTTAGCTCCATTGTTTACTGAAGTCTAGTGTATCTATTGGTCACTGATATTGGGGGAAATAAATTGAAGTGACATTTTATTCATTTTCAAGAAAGGGGGAAATAAATTGAAGTGACATTTTATTCATTTTCAAGAAAATGTGCAATTTTTAATCCATCAATTCATTGAATTGATGGATTATTGCCATCGAGAGCGGCATGTTTTATGTCGGCTCTTATTTGCGAAACTAGTCGGCCGTTTTATGTCCGTTTTCCCCGATAATTCGGCAATTTGTTTTGGAGGTAATGGGCCTTTCGCCGTAGGTTTTATTTTTTGGAATTTTAGTGACGGGAGGCAGTTTGGTTAACTTTTGTATCTTTTTGTCAAGTTTTGGACATCATTTGATGCCGTGCTTGTCGTCTTTCTTACTGAATGCTATTGGTTTATGTGTGCACCTATTAACCGGTTCTAGTGGGGTTCTTTTTTTTTTTTTTTTTTTTTATGATTTTGATAATTGATTATGAATTTACACTTGGTTTGCCCTCCTCCCCTGATGGGGACTTTGAAACAACAGACATGCCCCAGAGTCTATATGCCTCAGTCTATCTGTAACCATCATAATCCACTTATCAATGAAGATGATTGATGTAGTGATTTTGATGTTTACGTCAGGATGGCCTTGTGGTTTCCACACAACTAAATACTGGTTCCCCTTCCTCTGACAAAATGGGCGAGATGAAAACGATTTTCTCTCAAGGAACATCTCAGACCTTAAAAGCTAACATTCTGCTAGAAGATCCTCCTTATCTCCTACCCAATCAATCCTGAAATTAGGCGTAGTTATCCCAAAAATTTTCGAGCTACTGGACCGTGAAGACTAATGCACCGTGGATCCTGGAGGTCATAGCATTTTTTCAGTCCGAGGTTCCCTGTAGCATAACGGTTAAAATGGTTGTAATAAAATAACATATCAATGACAACCTTTTTGATATTCCTACAAATTATACTTAATATGATAGAAACCATGATTTGCAACCCAGATATCGCCACTTTCTCTCGTTTTTAGGGTATTACTTAGGCGAGGACTCACCAAAAAAAACAAAACAACACTTCATTTGCCCGTGGGGGCTGGACTTACGTTCTCATGTTATTAATGGTGTGAAATCTTGTCTTCTGTTTTTTTAAATATTCTGTGTGTAGTGACTCTAGGCATGAGTCATCCCAAACCTTAAGTGTCTGTTTTTGTTTGCTTTGTTTTTGTGTGTTTTATTTGTTTACATATTTGTAGATTCTGAGGCTTGGGAGTGGACAGCTGACAAGGGTATACCCCTGACTCAGCAGCCCATCATCAGCAAAGCAACAGCTATGGTAAGAAAAAAATTGTGGTTATTTCAGGCAATCACCGCCAGCGTGTTGAAAATAATAACCGTTCTAAATGCATTGCAGTTAACGACAGGTTTGGCAAGCAAAAATGCGCTTGTACATGCAATTTGTTCCTCTCCCAGCTTTTTCTAATCAGAAGAGACAAAGGATTACCTTGCAAATGCAAAAACCGCTGAAAGCAATTAAATTATGGTGGTAACCAAGCAAACATAAACGTTAAGCAGGATTTCATTGGATTGAATTTGAAGAGCATTTTATTTTAATCAAACAGGGTTTTGTTCTACTTTTGTTTATTTACAATGTGACAATGTGGTGTTTTTTTGGTGGGCAATGGGTTTCGTGTCCATAGAAGGCTCAATACTGATCAAGAAAGGGATAAGACAGCATATTATACGATATTATATTATATGAGAGATTAATTGTAAACAAATTACTTGGGGGCTCAAAAATTTGAAGAAAAAATTGCCTATGGTGTCAAAATACAATAAACTAGTGAAAATTGGCCTGAAAATCCAAGATGGCGGGCGCGAGGCATATTGTTCTCAGGTGCTTACTAAACTAGAAGAAAAATGGAGACAAGCCATTGAAATGTTTATATTAAAAGATAATTTGATAGTGATAACTTAAGACTCTAAAAAATTGAAGAAAAAAAATCGTCTTTGGTTTCAAAATCCACAAATTCTAGGAAAATTGATCAAAAATCCAAAATGGGGATATGCAATAATGATCAGGGCAACCATGTGTGTGTTGTGGGGGGGGGGGGGGGGGTAATGAATCTATGGATAAGACTGTGGCTCATGATGTGAACACCAGCTATAGCATCATGGATAGAAATAGTTGGAGTGTGTGCGTGGTGTGTGCGCGAGGCAGTTGTGTGTGTGTGTATGCACACTGCATGCACTAGGCAAGCTTTGTAAGTAGACCTCTCGGCTGTACCGCTTCACCCTTTCAAATTTGCTCACTTTATAGGTTAAGGTGGTGTCATACTTCTGCAGACGTCTGCAGACGATAACCTTTTGAACATGCTTTTTACGAATGCGTATGTTCATGCATCCGGCGCGCAAAAACAGTGTTTAAAAAATAGCGTCGGCGACATCTGCGATTACGTATAAACCCACCTTCTATACAATCAGTTGGTTGTTCTTTTGCATGGCCTCCCAACTGAGGTCATTTGGGAAGCCATCTGCAAAAGCCAGGGCATGAGTAAGGGATAGGGCATGTTTGGACTCATTTGAGGTGATTTCCAAATGCATAATTTTGACATTTTAAAGATGTTTTAAACATTTTTGAGATTCTAACAATTTTTAGTTTTTTAGGTCTGAGCCAAACTGCAGTAAGGGCCCAAAGCGTTAAAGTGCAATGAGAGATTTCACGTCTGGTGTCACTAAAGAAAGGAAAGTGAGATTTTTGCATTGATGTAAAGCTTTACATCAGAAATATCCCTCTCTGAAAAGATTAAGCAGAGAATTACTTTGGTACCGGTACAGAAATCATGAAGTGTTCATTTGTATTGGAGCAAAATACAAAAATTCGCCTATGTTATATTGAAAATGGTAAAGCAGTCCAAAATAAATTTTGTTTTCACTTTTTTAAAGACCATTTCTGTAGGTAAATACAAGGTAAGAAAGGGGGGGAACACGTATGAGGTCTAATATATACGAATCACTGCATACGACACGATATATGGATGCCGCAAAATCTTTCAGTGGCACCTTTAAATTAAAATTTCCTGCCACTGATGTTCTTAGTCTTTGGTAGACTGGTACATAACTTGACCCATCTGAAGTTCAGGTTTCCTTTTAAAATATAATGAAATGCCTCATTTACAGAGTGACGCAAAAATGGGAATAGAAATGCGGGATTAGATGTGAAGGTGTCACTTATAATGTTACGCATACAATCAATGCAGCGCCACTGTCTGCTGTTCCGCATGTAGTTGAGTACCTACATACGAAAACATATGTACGTATGCTTTGTCAGGCGTTAATGTAAAAAGTGATTTTTGGGGAAAAAATAACAACACCCTCCCTGGAACGATTACAAGTGTAATGCAGAGTCGTTGATCATGGAATTAATGATAGGAGATGCTATTGTACATGTTTATATGTTATTCATTGTTTTGTGAAAAAGACCCTTAGGAATTAAGTGAAATCAGTGAACGTCACAAATGAAGAGCCAATTGACTTGAGAAGTGAAATTATCTGAACAGTCCCTCGTTCTAATCAACAATGACTAAATTTAGGTGTTTGCCCCAAGTTTGGTTGACAAACATGTGCTTTGCATATTTCCCTTTTCCCTGGAGATCAATAGGTGGTTACTTTATTTTTGATATTAAGTGACAACAGGTTTAATTGTTGCACAAATTTAAAATCCGTAAAGTTCTTAAAGCGACATAATGGCATAAAAAATATTCGACAGTAATGAAAAGGGGGGGGGGGGGGGAAAAAACCCTTACGGAAAACCTCCTGGTGCCACCATACCGCCCAAAAATAGTAGGCACACAGCTTATCACCTCGGGTAGTTTTTGCACAATTTTTGACTTAATACCAGAATATGTAAGATGTAGAGTAAATTTCAATGAAGTTCACAGTGTAGGAACAAGAATGGGTTTATAAGTTGCCCTTCTCACATTAAATTGACCACTAAAAAGTAGTTGACAACTTTAACCCCTGGGCAATACCACCACTTATGATACAGTCGTCTGATGGCATTGCTCATTACAAAACACAACAACATGATAGTTGTTCTGATGAACCAATCACACTAACATAACTCGTAAACCTAGAAGTAAAAAGTAAATATTAATCGATGCACTTGCAGATCATCGCGCTACACCAAATGCGCTTGATGCGCAGTCTAAATCAATGAAATCGCGCGCTTAAGACACAGCACATGATGTGACGAACAAAACCAAATCTCTTGCACTGCGCATACACAAAAATTGGCCGTATTAAGTAGAATACCAGGAAACTCCTGGTGAGACTTTGTGGGAGTTTAGTGATTACTTTACTTATAGGTTAGGGAGTATAGGAAAGTAAGTATAGAAAGTAAAAAAAAAACTACTGCAATGAAACTCATTCTCAGTCCTCACAATTGGTTATCGATTGAGCTCCAGTATTTTACTGGTGAGATATTTCCCCGGAAAATACAACATATGTAGTTGAGAGAGTGGGTAATTTCTACTGGAGTAAGCATTCGGGGAAATAGCCGGCTTTTCACTGACCCAAGTGAAAATTTGCTTGGTAGAGTATCACACACGGATGGGTCAATATAGCGGGCATTGTAAATTGACCATGGGAATGATAGCACAGGTCTGTAATATTATAGGTATGTCTTTCCCTAAGGGGGCCCCCATTTTGTGTTTTGTTTGATTCATGATATTTTCAACCCAAAATCTGATGTCCAGGTAAGCAAAAGGCTTAGTTACGTCTTTGATACTAAAAAGATTTTGTTATAATTCTTGCGAGCCAATATGATAGAATGTACACTTGCAATCGTTTCAGGGTGCTTCATGCATAATCCCGTATGTTGATATAAAATTGTTAAGTGCGCGTGCTTCAGTGACCCAGCCGATTTCGGTTCTCAAATGCATGCGCACTGATGCGGAGCGGGGTAAGGGGGGGTCTTTTCATTGCGTGATCCGGTATGTTCTGGGGTAAAAATCCTTCCAAGACAAGGATGGTTGCCAGATGAGAATTTCCCCAGGTACAAAAGTTGCAAATGCCAGAGAAGGTCATTTATTAACCCAGTGTTAATCATTTTCCCAGTTTGTTCAGAAAATATTACTCGATAGAAAAACGCCATATGTAAAAGTCGGTTTAATTTTCTGGATAAGCCTGCTGCAACTCTCGGAATGAAAAGGAATCGTCGAAAATCTTACGAAGTGACACCAAATAAAAAAAATCACACTTAACATGGTTTGCTGAGTATTGTTAGTGAAACAAAGCTGTCCTATTCAAACCTGCATAACATCCAGTGCATTTCATCCAAGCTATTCACTGCTTTAACAGCAGATGGAGATGTATTATACAAGCGCTTCTCTGTAGAGATAAGTAACTTCTCTGGGGTTGTCTAACACAAATGATTGATACAGGGAAGTGCCCTCCACATGGGTCTCATTTTCAGGGCCAGTGGTATATGAATGACCCGTTTTCCCTGTCCAATTATTTTGTAAATTAATTTTTTTTTCTAAAACTCATGTGTAAATTGGCCAATTTCCACAATCTGGAGCCAAAATTTCCCAAATTTGGTAACAAGGAGGATTTTTTTTTGAGAGAGAAATGGCAAAACTTGTGCTAAATTCACCCTGAAAATCGGCATCTATGGTGTATAGCTATCAGGATTGTCCCTTTTTAGACAGAGTGGTTGTATGGGTCCTACTTCCAGGTTCTTGGAGGGGGGGGGGTGGGGGGGGGGTGTCTTCCCTCGCTTTGCACAACTGTGGTCCAGGGTTCGACCCTCGGTTCGTGCCTGCGATTTCATGTGCGTTTGGTTCCCAGTCCATACTCGGCCTGCTCGCAGGTTTTCTTCGGGTACTCCGGTGTCCTCCTCCTAAAAACTGGGCTTTCTTCCCTACGTGTTTATGATAATAAATGTGGAAGTGAAATAAAGATCGTCGCTGACACTAAAATGACATGATAGTATTGATGTTTGTCGTTAAATACTAAGGGCTCTCCTATTCTATCAACCAACTTGAACCCCTTCCGGCAACCTCAAGTGTCCGAGATGTAGAGCAGAATGTGTATCCTTGTGGATTGTTACCCAATGCACAATGTGAGAGCTTATAATTTTATCGTGCCCTGTATGTCATACTGATGGAGGGCTTCGTACTTCTCATCGACAGATGTTTTCAAGGTTTCGGAGGAGAAAGTTCTCATTCGAAAAGAAAAGTCAAATTGCTTGCAGAAATTGGGGCATACGATGCTCTTTGGCATCTCCAACTGTGGTAATAAGGGTCCATACAAAGGCAAAGGGTCATATGGTGGGCTGAACTGAAAAACATCAAATTGGCCTAATTGGAAAAGTAAAAGTTCAAATTGTAGAGGAACTGGTTCATAGATTGCCCTTGAGACACCTTCATCGGATTGGGCAAGGGTCACATACCAGGTCAAAAGTCATATGAGGTCAAATTATTAAAGGGCTGAAATACATCAATCACCTCCCATTCCCCTTGGCATAATTTGAAAGTTGGAAGCCAAGTGGACAACCATAAACTTGGGATACAAGCAACATAGGACCTCATATTTTAATGGTCAAGGGTTCCACTTGCACAAGTCAAAGGTCATATGAAGCAGTTATAAAACAGGATTGAGGGAAAGGTGGATCGCAAAAGCATGCAAACAACGTGGTTTGAGAACACTTGTTTTAGAGCCATTTTAAAACTTAAAATTTTCATTGTAATTGCTGGCCACCCCGCTGGTGCATTTGGATTAACAATTTTATTGCAATTTTTGTTTTTTTTTAATCATTCTTGTATTTATGGCTACCTTCTGTCTAACACTGCCTGGCAAGGTCCACTCAAAAATGCAAAATATGGCTGGTATTCTGAAAGGGAGACTAACATTTGACATGGAGTTTAAACCAGGGTTCGTCCTACAAGAGTGGACTGTTTTTTTTTAAAATACTGTGAAGTTAAATGTAATGGGTTAGAAAATTACTCATGGAGGGCCTTCCGGCTCATCCTGATTTTCTCAACCATTCCAAGCAATGTTAAGTATTTTGGAAAGAAAAAGGTTCCACTCATGGAGGACTAACCCCAGTTTAAACCCAAGTCTAAAGTTTAAACCTCCCTTTCAAATACAAGCCTATGTTTAGGTCAGGTATAGCCATAAGGTTGGTAGCTATATAGTGTACCGTATCGGAGCATGCGCATTTGTTTTTCTAGGTCGCAAATGTTAATAATTACGGAAACCCTGTAAAATGATTTCATTTTATAAAGCATTGTTGCCACACAATAGAGCACCAGTATATCGGCAGACTGCCTTGCTACGTGCATGTAAAGATTTATTCTTGTTTATACACGGTTCACATGTTTCCAATGAATATTATATATATGTAGGCATGTGCTGTGCTAATAGGACCAATGATGTTAATGGATACTTAGGCTATGATTAAGCCAATCTGTGCTGGCTTCTCATGTTGTAAAATAAAACTGTGACCGTGTTACATATTATTAGTTAATAAGGACAGTGAGAATTTGACATTACCCAAATGGTGGATTCATGTGTTGCTCATTGTATAATCATAATTTTGTTACGGCTCACAGTCACCAGGTTTCAGGATTTAATTACAATTTCCAAGTGGGGAACTGGAAACCTTGTCCTAATAGGAGTTAGTCAGTTGGTACACTGGACGTTATATTACTGACGTGTGTTTGTGGAGTTCCTACAGTGACAGGCACAGCTAATTTAGTACAAGGAAAAGCAATGACTCAATTGTCATGTAGCTCTTGTCTGTAGTCAGGCTGTATTGCAATGTGCCTATTGTTAACTTTGACTGTGTTCCCATTGGATGCCTCTATCAGGGGATCGTCGTTGCTTGGAACAAGCATCAGCAAAAGGAATCCTTAACATCAAATCCATGATGCTATTTATGACAAGGATAATAACCCGCAAGTTGGGAATTATGTTTTCTTCGACAGATTCCACTTTCTCGCGGATGTGAGGAGGGGTGGTTGCTCGAGCCGCGACAGCATACAGCATTGGGTTGACTCCCTGGACGAAACCGAGAACGCGAGTGGACCGTGGTGGCTGGGCACAGGGGCAAACAGGAGTGCTGGGATTCCAGTGTGGAGTATACGGTGGAACCCAAAGCCGAGAATATACCAGGTATGGACAGCCTTTACATCATGCCTAACAAGAAAGGTGAGTTTTATTATCGCTTATCTGATCATGTTGGTGAAAAAATCCGTGACACAATAAACAGGACTTATTAGAAAATGCTTTAGATGGGTATTCATGGGTAATATTAGGGTTTTAACCAGAGGGTGTTTTGAACCATCCCATAATGCATATGCCTATGCTGTACTAAAACACTGTCAGTTATATTAGGGATTTAAGGTTCAGAATAGTTAAAGAACAACAAAACATTTCATGATCATGATAAAAAAAAATAGTATAGCAGTTTTGGGGCTGAAAGAGTGTAAAATCAGGGTTTGTATGTGTTACGAATGAGGATTTTGCAGGCTCACATGACCCTTATTGAGGTGAAACTTTACCACAACTGGTGCATTGGTGGATGGACTCAATATACCGTCCGGGTTTTAATTAGTGAGCACGGTTTATTTTTAGAGCCATCAATAGGCAAGGGACAGCATGGCATGGATCATTCCGGGTTATTTATTCCTGATGAAAGTGGTAGTTCTAGGGTGTCTGAGGGTGAAATTGATTTATTTAAAACAGCAAGAGGACTGCTAAGAAGAAGTATCGGCAAAAAAATCCCGGTTCAACCTACCCCACCCCCCCTTTTTTAAATTAAAATTCTAGTTTGACCAAGCCCTCACAAATGAATACCAACCTTAATGGTGGATTTTCAACAAAAAAATCAAGTTTTTACAAAGAGTTCAAAATCCCTAGTAATTTAAATTGTATTTCACAAATGGGTTAAAAAGAGAACGGTACAGCTATTTTTAGTTGAAAGTGTTTAGGCTATGTTTTTATAAATGTAGTGCTTCAATCAGTCTTTGCTTATTGTGATAAAAAATAGAGAAGCGATAAAAAATAATGAAGTGGGTAGCAAGTTTTTTTTTTTTCATGGGGATGTTGAGATGTGAACAAAAATACCAGTTTTTTACTGCTCTCTGAAAATTCTGAAGGGGTCCAAATTTTTGCAAAATGACAAACAAACAACAGCTCAAAGTAACTTCCATAAACATTCTACAACATGGACACCCTACGACCCAAAATACTCTTTTCAGTGTTCCAAATTAGACTGAGAGATACCAAAACATATGACACTATGAACAAGCTCTGGTTTGAACTAAGACATATAAATTTACCAACCAGAGGCTTCCAGTAATGACAGGAAGTTGGATTTTACTGACAAGTTCCAACATTGGTGGCACCACACCCTCTGATGCACGCCTGATTAAATATGGTGCCATGTGCAAGCACTTCCAAGTACACACCGGCCCATTTTGGTCGGAGTTTTAATGAAAGTTGTGACCTTGTACGTTTTTCAAGGTCGAAGTGCACATCCAAACAAACAACCAACTAACACTTAAGTATCCATTACAAGACCAAGGTTCAATTCAAGCCCATTCATTTTACACAGAATAACCAAAACTTGCACAAAAGTATAGCTGATGGCGTATGTTCATCGTTCGAAAAAAATGTCAATTTCCCAGGAAGATTGTCACATTTCCCACTATTTCTAATGCATTTCTTTATCTGAAAAAGTTCCCAAATTTAACTCCAGATGGCCAGATTTCCCTGGAAGGAGCTTCCCCACTTTCAAGCCATGGTTTTAACAGAGATTTATGTTTCCTAGTTGACAATTATGGGAATTATAGCAAACTAAATCTTGAGTTTGTTGAGGAACATGCACCCCACTAGCTTTCAAAATGACTAGAATTTCTGATAATGTCCTAAAGAGTTGTGAACAATGGTCGTATATATGACATACGTTATTTGCGCGGCGTGGTTGTGTCGTTGATTGTGATTTGATGAAGGGGGTATGTAAACTGTGCTGTTGTTTTTGTGAGAACGTGGGTTGGCTTAGTATTATATTTGAACTTTGTAATCATTTTGATTAAATTTCAAAGCTTTACACAGATGTGTGGTCTGCTAAGACAAACTGGTTTGGTTTCAACGGTATGGCACAATGACAGGCATCCTTGGACAGGGCACAAGCGGACAAGATAGATCAATCGGTACGCTCGACTACAGTGTATGCTAATCCATGCGTAAGGCGTGCGTTCGAGCCTGTGAGATTCAGGCTATCTGGTAATTGCCATGGACAAGAAAATTAACCCGCCTTCTGGTTGCTAGATGAAACCATGCCGATATTTGGGGAGCTGGTCCCGGCTGCGATGGTTATCACGATGTATGTTTGCTGATATTGTGATAAGGGAAAGCGCTGATCCCGATATGCTGCATCCCTTGAAAGGATGCTAAATGGTTTATGGTATGATTGTGCCACAGTGATCAGCGACATTTGTGAAAGCGCTTAGGGCCAATAGGCATAAGGCGCTATATAAATCTCTGCTATTATTATTATATCATTTAAAGCCCAGCAAGATATTGCTCAAAGACGAGGTGCTTTTGCCTTGAATCAGATTGGAGATACCAAAAACAGGAATTGGTGGAAAAAGATGACATGTTTACTGGTTTTATAGTTAAATTGACAATGTATTTATCAACAGAAATTAATTATACTTGGGACTTAAAAAATCTATGGGGTGGGTGATTTGCAACAGCAGATTTCATTGTGTGTTGTGTGTGTGTGTTGGTTCCATTTTGGTAGTTAGGTGTGTGTCAGAGGGTGTTTGAATCAATCCCACAGGCATGACAACATGCCTGTACTGTACTAAAACACATGTCAGTACTTGGGATAAAAAGTGTTCAACAGTTTAAGAAGACCCACAGGACATTCATGATATGCAAAAACATTCCCTAGGGACTAGCACCTTTAGGATAAAATAGGTGTAAAAGGCCAGGGTTTTATGTTAAGAATAAGATTTTTGTAGATCACACGACCTTCTTATTGAGGTGAAATTTCCTAAACCTGGTGCATTGTGGGATGACTCAATACACCTAAGGGGTGTGGTGTTCCATTTTGGGTTAGGTTGTGTATGTGTCTTGTGTGTTCCATTCGGTTATAGTGACTGTTTATGCATGAACATATTCTTGCATCGGCATGGCTTTGCCCAGGCATATCGAGCCATGGATCTAGGTCGGTGACATCAAAGTGGCCCCCATCTTGTATCATGCCGACGCAGTGAACCAACTGGTAGGTGGGCTTGACATCATTCCTGTAACCCTGGTACCACTTCCTTCGACAGTGACGATAAAAAAAAACAATCAGATTAATCCAACAGTGGGCCCAACTTGCCGGACAATTGAGGGCATGTATCCTGCTTAACTAACAAGGACCGGGTAGTGGGTTAGTTTTGCGGACGACGCCCACATGCATTTAAAGCATTTTTAATTTTTTGGTTAACGGCCCCACCCAGATTGCATTGAGAAGCCTATTTTGGCAAAAATTTTGATTTGAATGCACCTCGGACGTTTCCCGGCACCAGGAATAAGTAACGTAAAGTATCGATAACGGCCGAGACGAGATTGCAACTGGAAAAGCATCGCGTCATTTTCCGGGAAGACGTTCCCAGATGCATTCAAAAGCATCGCGTCATTTTTCCGGGAAGACGTCCCCAATGCATTCAAAAAGCATTCGCGTCATTCTCGGGAAGACGTCCCCGATGCATTCAAAAGCATCGCGTCATTTTCCGGGACGACGTCCCAGATGATTTAAAAAGCATCGCATCATTTTCCGGGAACCGTCCCAGATGCATTTAAAAGCATCGCATCATTTTTCCGGGAAGACGTCCCTGATGCATTTAAAAGCATTGGCCTCCGCGGGGAAACTGTCCGAGATTGTGCAAGAGAAGCATTTGCACCTCTGCGGGGAAGAGGAAAACCGGACGAGATGCAATGAGGAACCAAAAGGGTTTTCCCCCAGAGCGGAAAAGTCCAAAAATCATTTAGAAGCATTCTAAATGTAACTAGAAGCAAATTGAATTCTAACAAAAATTCTATTTGGTCAACGGCGAAAATATGGAGGATTCACAAGGCCTATATAGGTAATAAAATGTTTAGCGGTAAGTGATTTAAGCGTCCCCGCCAATTTCGCAGGGGTTTCACGCAAGGCATATAGTGTTAAAACGTGAGGAAATCTTTGCATAAGGAAGATCACGCAAGGCATATAGGAAAAAAAGCGCGGCCGTGGCCAGGCTACGTTCACTGCTAAGGCTTTGGTGTAAATTTGAGGTTAAAAACAGTCCACAAGAAGAGAGTTAGGGTTGCTTTGCCGTGATGCTTTTTATACAAAGGCGCTTGCAGTGGCCCGGCTACGTTAATTAAATGCTAAGCTTGTTGTTAAATTTGCTCATTTTTAGACTATTTTTAACCCTCAAAATTTACACCAAAGCTTAGCATTTAAGTAGCCGGGCCAAGGCAGACCGGCTACGTTAATGCTAAGCTTGGTGTAAAATTTGAGGGTTAAAAT
This sequence comes from Ophioderma brevispina, assembly GCA_023653785.1. Classification (NCBI taxonomy): domain Eukaryota; kingdom Metazoa; phylum Echinodermata; class Ophiuroidea; order Amphilepidida; family Ophiodermatidae; genus Ophioderma; species Ophioderma brevispina. The sequence continues at coordinate 49,546 of JAMKCH010013568.1, read as the reverse complement.
CCATCTAAAAAATGAGACCGTTAGGTTTGTTTTTGATGTGATGCTTCCTTAGCACGACAAAAATACAACCCTAACGGACTCCAAAGGTTCGAGGTCCGCTTCCTTGGTCTTAGCGGTAATGGTTCTGGTTTGATCCAGGGCCGGCTCGGCCCTTGCCAGTATTTGTAAGCTGATAGGTAGTGCCTTTGCGCCAAAATTGTTAGCAACAGATCCGGTGTTTTTCCCACTAGGTGGGTTGATTTACCGGGAGCGGCTCTTCGCTGGATGAGAGCTATAAAAAATGGACAAGTGCCGTATGCGAAATCTGGATTTTTGATATAGGCGACGCTTTCGGTAGCGGTACATGGTTGTGTACAAAAAGAAGCATGCGCAGAGGTAAAAAAAAGCCGGCCGTAGTGGCTGGAGCCTGGTTCGGGTCCAGAACGTATATATATAAGACGGTCCCGAGCAAGCCCCAGCCAACTAAGGCCGGCTTTTTGCGGTGGGCAGTAACAAACGGTCCAGCCTGGACTTTGTCATTTTCACCCAACAGTGTCCTATTGGATCTTGGTTATCTCTTGTTTAAAGCGCAAGGAACGGGGTCATGTTACGTCTTACCGTTAATTCGCTCTAGTGATCGCTCACATCAGACACACCATCCATCATATATACGTTCTGGTCTGAGACAGGCATATAGCCACTAACAGGCGGGTTTTTCGTGGCTAGGGGGCGTACAAGCTGCCCGATCTTGTTGTTAACTCCTACAGGGGTACAGTGCGATCTAGGGTGATCTTTCACGGCAGGACACACCATCCCTTCTGGTATATCAATACGTGCTGGTCCCGAGACAGGCCCCAGCCGCTACCGCCGGCGTTTTTTACCTCTTGCGCATGCTACATTTTTGTACACAACCAATGTACCGCTACCGAAAGCGTCCCTAGATCAAAATCCAGATTTCGCATACGGCACTTGTCCATTTTTAGCTCTCTCCAGCGAAGAGCCACTCCGGTAAAATCACCCACTATGGAAAACGCCCCGTCTGCTACATACAATGTTTTAAAATGGTTGGCGCAAGACCCACTAACCTCTCTGCCCACAACCCCTGCCATCGCGGCGGAATATTTTTGGTTGGAAAGCCAAGGCAGGCCACGTGTTGCTGGTGAATGTTTTTCCTTGCATGGAGAGGGTAGTGTTTTTTGCGCCTAACATTTTTTTAGCAGCCAAGCCCGGTGTTTTCCGACTAGTGGTGATTTTACCGAGAGCGGCTATCTACGCTGGAGGAGAGCTAAAAATGCGGGTGCCGTATGCGAAAATCTGGATTTGAAATATAGGGACGCTTTCGGTAACGTTACATTGGGTTGTGTACAAAAAGTTGGACATGCGCAGGAAGAAAATCCGGACTCAGAGGTGAGGGCCTGGTTCGGGCCCAGAACATATATATATAGAGGGGGTGATGTGAGAGAAAAAAAGGGATGGGCGAAAGTCGCATATATTGGTTTTGAGGAGAGCGCACGCAAAAGCACGATTGCCTTCTGAGCGATTTTCCAAGACGCTTTACCAGCTGAAAAAAGAGGAGAGAGGGAGAGTAGAGTTACACCCATGAGCACGGACCATGTATTACTCGGAGCATGCCGGTGACTGTTTGGGTAAGGCAATCATATGGGGCATTTTCCCTCGAGAGAAAATGGTTCCGGCTCGGTAAGAGAGAGTTCTAAACAGCGATAGAGCGGGCAAAACCGGGTTTTGAGCCGGGTCATTCGGGGCATGGTTTTTGCGGCAAATACGATAGGGTCCGGTGGGTAAGAGAGAGATCCAAATCCGCGTTAAAGGGCGGGGAACCCTACTCGGTATCGCAGAGCTTCTGAGGCCGGGTAATCCGGTCCATGGTTTTTGCGATAGGGTTACGGTACGTTAGAAGAGAGTCAAAACCGAGTAAAAGGAGGGGAAAAACCATACTCGGTATTCGCCGGGCTTTGAGCCACGTTGTTCGGGCCATGTTTTCGACAAATACTGGCGGGTATAACACGACTATGATGCCGGATGAATTTTAGGATGAACCGGTCTACTAATGTCAGGTCGTACTCTCGGTGAGTATGCACTGGTTACCTATTGTAAAATCCAGTGCTACCTGTTGCATACTCAAGTCTCCGGCGAGTAATCGGGAGCTCCCACCTCGGGTGGGGAGGGAGTCTCTGGACCCCGTCAGAATAAAAAAAGATCGGACAAAGGGTTATCCACACTGATCTTGGAGACCATCAGAGGAAAACCAAACATAGACTTTTGGACACATTTTTCTTAGTATGTAGGTTTTTGCGGATTTCTAATGTTTGGTCAAAAGTGTTAGTATACTTTTTAGTTTGCGTTGACTACCCGGTCTAATCGTAGCCCGGTTGTTTCGCGTGGTTTTAGGGGTAGGCCTTCAGGGTTTTTAGGTTTAAAAAAAAAAGGAGGATTTCAAATTTGCATAGCCCCTAATGATATTTTTTATTTTTCGGTATTGTTGACTTAGCAACAGTGAGACTGATAGGGAACTCCGTTATTTACAAGACGACTTGACCAAGAGGGAAGGAGAGGGTTTCCAATCAATTGTGAAATTGGATATTAGCTCCGCTAGTAATGGCGAACAAGAATCACAAGCCCACTCTAAATCCGCAATAGACAATGATAACGTTGAATCAGATACTGAAACTCCTAAGAAGTCCAAACATCAAAAAAAAAGGCTAAAGTGTAAGTCCCAGCCTAGCTGAAAAGCAATGGCTGGCAGCAGCGGCGGCCGCCGCCGCAGCTGAATCGCCAACCTAGTGCATCACCAAAGGTGTGAAGAAAAAGAAAAAAAGGACAAGAAAACAGCCTGTCACTGCGGAAAAGCCAATCGCAGAAGCCCTCAGGCAAAGGCAATGACAAGTTCCACTGACGATGAGGACACGTCCTCAAGCAAAAGACTCAGGAGACTTAGCATTACCCCCAAATAAAATTGACAGAATCGATGGCTAGTAGTACAAGTCATGTCCTTACACAGGTACAAGAGTCTTTGAGTAGGGCAAAGGACATTCCTAGTACGACCGCTCAGTCTTCGAGTGGACCACGTCAGACCGCTAAGTTCTCCGAGTAGGGCACATGCCATAAGGCAAAGCACCACAAGCAAGGGACCGATTTCTAGTAAAGGACGCCTCAGTCTCCGAGTAGTAGAGCACGTGCGACCGCAAAATCACGAGCTAGAGCACGTGCCATGTGACCAAATCACACACCCCAAGGCCGATTCCTCGTGAGACCGATCAGTCTCCAAGTAGGAACGTAAGACAGTTCAGTCTCCGAGTAGCGCATGTGCCAGTGACCAATCACCACATGCAGGCCGGAGTTCTAGTCATACCGCACGGTTCTCCTGCTAGAACACAAGCCACCCAAGTAGTTAGACCGAAAAACCACTAATGCAAGCTCTAGTCAAGCCGACAAGATTAGGGCTCTTAGGCAACTTCCAATTCACACACATTTTCACTAGTTCTGACGAGTCCCCAACCACAAGTCAGACGAGATCAGTGAACATAGGGACGTGACCGTGAACAGTCCAGGACAGTACCACAAGTGGAAGTACCCTAGTGATCGTTTGGATTAGATGGAATCATCAGGAGATAGTCGCGGCTGATGACGTAATTCCTGCTAATGACCAGGCACTAGCTTCAGATGATGAAGATGAAGCGCCGGCCGCAAGCCCGCATGCCGCACGCCCTGGCAGCTGGGCGGCACGTCGCCGTAGGCAGCCGGCACGCACGACCCAAAAGGAAAAGGTATTGTTTGAACCAGACCTCAGATATGACCCGGGAGAGGCCCCCGAAAATCGAAACGGACCATCATCCAGACAGATGAGACGTGTGGTCCGAAATACTGACCAACACCGGACTCGTGAGTTCAGATCCCACAAAGAACCCTTAGGTCCTGCATTTACAAGACATAAGGAGAAGACCCCAGTTGATTATTTCTACAAATTTTCCGATTCATTCTCTTCAATTGAATCAGCGATGTTCACAAATGCAAGTAATCAATGAAGCTTAACGGAGATCTTGATATAAATGATCCCAAATATATTCGATGATTGATTGAAATGATGATGTGAAACAGGACTCCGCAGAGATTGAGCTGGTTCGGGCATTACTCATGTCATGGGCCTGACCTATAAAGCTTAGAAATATTCATGACTATTGGTCCAGGCACACGGCCTTCAGAAATGAATGGATAGTTTTAGAACAATGAGGAAGGAGGAAGGAAACGTTTGAGCAAATCTCCAAGTGGCTAACATGTTTCCTATCGCAGAGGAATGGGAAAAACGTTTGCCGAGGCCGAAACAGCAGGAAAAAAAAAGGAAGGGAAAAAAGTTTTACGATCCAATATGCGCGATTCCGCCTTATTGGCCCGTTTTTAAAGTTGTGTGTGGGGAAAACCGTCCCTAGAAAATTGCCGCAAACAATACAATTGCGCGAGGAAACTGGCAAAGATGAAGCCATTGATACGGTATAAGGGTTTCCAAATACGGAGGTCAAAGGTTTTCAGCCATCAAGCCCAACCAAAGCAGGTTTAAAATATAAGCTATGGCAGAGTCTGCCTCAGGTTATATATGCAATTTCAGACCTCTTGTCAAAAAGCATGCGGACAAAGTTATTGAGATTACTAAAGGGGCCCCCTTTGTCTTTGTTTCCCGTTTTTTGGTATGCGACTTTTTCCCCACGCAATATGGAATCTTACAATTTTTTGCTAGGTATGATTGGCATCTTACAATTATATGTTTCGCGATAGAATTGCATCTGTGTTTTTCTTTATATCCTCCGTGCATTGTGCAACGACACACACCATCAACAAGGCATAACATACCTTACGGGCATGCCATCACTAGCTGGGCTTCGAGGGTTGCCTTAAGCCGTCTTTAAAAAGACAAAGCCCCAAAATCGCTCGCATAGTTTCGCAGACTGCCCCCCCCTGGCCCGAATCCCGAGGGCCCTGATCCTCTTTATGTGCCACCCTTCATTGCACGAGCTGCGCCCCCCCGTTACCTGCAGCCATGGATTTTTAAGAAGTCCTTACTCAGTTTGTGTTGCTAGTTTTCTTTTTTTTGAGATCGAGTCTTCATTCTGCCTTCTTTTTTCTTTACCTTCTGTTTCCGTCTTTTTTGACGCGGCCACCAATCAAGGACCATTTGACCGAGCTGGCGTACAAACTACGTGTATCTGTCTCGCACCCATGTGCTAATCCTACTCTTGCCCGTCCCACTCCTTCTGGTCTTGTGTGGGATATCAATTTTGCCCCCGCGAAATTATCTTCGCACCGGGTGTAGCCATGGGTCCTCTGTGATTTTCCATTCCCCGTTCTTGTTGCATCCTATTACCTCCGGTAGCACAGCAAGCCTCTCCCATGCGTGGCATACCCGTACTTCTTATTGATTACACAGCGTCGACATGCCCGCGTCAATAACGCCCTGGTACGCTTTTTTTACCCCTAAGTCTGGTGCCACCTTCCGCCCCCCACATTACATGCATACTGCCCCTTGAGCCCTGTCCTTGTCTCTGTCACTTCATACCTCTCCCCCCTGTCCGTGCTTCCCCGCCCACCCGTCAAAGAGCTTCCTCCCACCTAACACCGACAGTGCACCCTGCCTTCTAGCCATTTCTCCTTCTCACACCTTAACACTCACCACTGAATCTCACGACCACCCACGGCCCCCCTCCCTCGATAGCGAGCCTTTGCCCCAACTTTTCGGCCTCGCCCAGCCCCCCCCCCCCTTACGCGTAAACACTTCACGCCCTTCCCTCCTAGGACATTTTCAATCCCCTCTCACTACAGCCACCTATAAATCACAAAGCACAGATTCGTCACCTGCTCCAGACAATGGGCTTTGCAAGCAACACGCCCAGTACGACGAAGCGTTCATTCGGCTTACCATGTGCAGATTAGCCCCTGTTCTCTCCTCCCCTCCCTACAGCCACACCCACAACCGACTCTCCCCTGCATCCTGCATACCCCCCCTTGTCGCGGATCCTAATCACACAACATTACTCGCAGCTACCAAGTTCGATCCAAGGTGTCGACAGCGCCCCCAAGTCTGTGGAGCGACAAGACTCGAGCCTAAGAAAAGGGACCCCCCCCCCCCCCCTGCATTATCAGCTTACAGACGCTTCCCCCCCCTACTGCCACACTTTGAACACCCCCCCTACACTCACGACTAAAACTACCTCGACACATCGGCGATCACACGCCAATAATTCACCTTGACCTAACATTTCCAGTTACAATTATCAAATATATTTTCTTTTGTTGATTTGATGTGTTGGTTGGTTTACATGACATTTAGGATCACAAATCAACCGGAGTAGACGAAATGGACATAGAGGTTAGAAGATGTTATTCTACTCGCCAAGTTACACATAGGTACCTTTTATTTTCAGAGGTAATTTCATTTCCGTTGTGCTTTAGAGAGACCGGCGAAACCCCTGGTCTCATTTGGTTTTCTCTTTTAGTTGTTACTTCGAACCCCTTGCTCAAAGTTGAGTTAAATTTATTGGTTTGCATTTCAAAAGGAGGCCGCAAAAATTACTAATCACATATTATATTTGGGTTTCAGTAACTCCTTTTGCGACCCGGGACGCCGCTCCCTGAGGCAGGGTCCTTCCGGCTGCCGGGCGCGGTTTTCTCCCCCCGCTGGTGCTTGGCTCCGGGGGGTGGGCTGGTCTGGGGCAGTCGGCTGTGAGGGCTTCCGTTGGGCGGTTTTGGGTAGCATCTTGTGCTGCCGCTCGGCGACTTTGTTGTGCTGCGGTGCCCCACCTTTCCTGCTTGCCGCATATCTCGTCCATGTTATGGTTCCCCTCCCTAACCCGTATAGTTACCCCTCTCCCTGACCTAATTGTATTTTGTCCTTTTTCCCCACGGATCGCTCGAGCACCTCGGGCCCACGCCTTCCTTTCGTTGTGTTGGTTTTTCTGCCCATTGGCTGCCCGCCCCTGGGTGGGTGTCTATGCTCCTTTTGTTTTTTGGCGTTTTTGGCTTTTACTTTTTGTTGTTTGGATTTTTCAGCTCGTCCTGCCCCCCCCCGTTCCCCCTCCTCCGCCTCCGTCCGCCCGTTCTGTTCCCCGGGCCTGTCCCCCTCATGTCCCCCTCCCCTTGTCGTACACCAGACGTTGTGCCCCCTTTTCTGGGTTTGTTCCACACCTCCCCCCCAGTCTCACTCCCTTTTTACACACCACCGTCCCCCCCCACCACACCCCACCCAATTCCTGCCTGAACACATCCCCCCCACCCCCCCCATTCCCACCTAGCCACCCTGCCGTTTTTGTCGGTTCAGTGTCCCCCAAGATTGTGGGTTACCCGCGACCCCCCCCCTTTCCATCACCTGTTTTTCCATACCCTGCCTCGTACACGGCTAAAACCTAGACCCCCCCACAGTTGATCGACCCCGTATCTAGTACGGAGCCCACCCCACATTTTCAAACGAAAGTTGGCGCTCTCGGACAGCATTTAATAGACCCCACCCGTTTCGTGCCCCTTGGCATGCCCGAAAACTATGTGGCTTTTCTGATCTTTTTTTGGAACCTTTGTTATCGAATTATTTTTCTCATGAACAGAAAGCCACAAGCACAAATTTAATCAAGAAAAGAAAGTAAGTAAGGCAATGCAAGCAACTCAGTAAAAAACAAGAAACCATTACCACACAGATGTTTTGCAATTATAACTTTTTGGACAACTTTTTACATGACACTTTTTCACGGATCGGGACCTGCGATAATTCCACTATAGGCCGTGTTTTAAACCAAAAGGAGGGGAAAAACATTCATGAATGTTTAGTAGCGATTGCCTCGTTTATGTTAGCGGCATATGTTTTGGCTCTGACGTAGGAGAGCACAAGTTCGGCGTTACAGGGATTCGTGTCAGAGTCCATAAACCTTCCAACCCCTCGCCCCAGCTAGGCCAACGAAAACATCAGATTGAAGAAAAAAAAAGACGACATCCCAGATGCCAAAATTGAGGGAACAACCAGGATTCATGAATGTGTAGTCGCCAACTTGGACTTTGTCCGTGAATAGTAGGGGCAATGTGTTGTGGTTCGTATAGCCTTGTTATAACTTTCACCAGTGCCGTTAGTGGCGCCGGTACGTTAGAGAATGCAAATCGAGAAGCCCCACTTGCGGGGGGGCCAACGATCGAGGCCGTTTTCGCGGCCTACCTTGCCCTTTTTCCTGTTAAGGGAACTTGCCTTTTCCCCCGTGTCCGCCTGCGACCTTTCCCCGCCGGTGCCCCCCTTCCTCCATTTTTCCCTCCTTTTGGCCTCTTTCCTTTGCTTTTTCGCTTCGCTGGCGGCTTTGAGGCTCCGTTTTTTAATTTTCTTTCACCGTTTCTCGACTCCACTGCTTCTGCTTCTCGGTGATTTCATACCCCATTTCTTCGTATACCGTCCCCGGTAGGCCCCTTGAACACCTTCCTATTCTCTGATACTGCCACACCCCCCCCCCCCCCCGCACCCCCCCCATCCACCCCCCCCCCACGCACAACACGTCATATATGAAATAAGTAATCTAATCCACCTCACGATCTATCGTTGTAATATTATTTTCTGATGTATCTTTGTTGGGATTTGTGTCAAACAACCTACCACACGCAAGGGGACAGAGTGGAAGTTTTTCAGAAAAAACCTAAGGACCACCCAAGAGGCTGATATGTTACCCCTGGAGACGAGAGCCTTTGGGCTCATACACGCCCTGCGAAGGAGATTGCTACTAAAAAAGTGAAGGAAACAAAAGATGCCTCGATATGTTGCACGATAATACAGGGATTGTAAATATAGGTGGACGGAGACCATAGCTTCACCAGTATGCTATTTGGTTTGCATGGTAGTGTGTGAAGTGCGTTGGATCCATTGCGCTTGGAGAAACAAAAAAAGTAACCTGCGATAGATGTCAGAAAAGCCGGGTCGTGCTGTTTCTTGTTGAGGCTGAACCTCACGAGCGGCCTGGCTTCGGGACCCACACGAACGTCTAATATAAGAGGGCTGGAGTCCCTGACTAGCCTATGCTGAACCGATTCACACCGAAAGTCTGGGAGTGAATTAGGAGGCTAAAGACTGGGATTACCAGGACCTAGGTCCCTTGCGTCTTTACCAAGAGGATCCCCCCGCAAGATCGGCAGGATGTTAGGTACACGTGTGGAGGAGGTGGGGTTGGGAAGGAGAAGGGGTTTTGAGAAGGGGTGAGGGGTGTTTGGTGGTGTGGGTTGGGGGTGGAGTCCTTATACCTGCACGGGATTTTTCGAAAGAATTGGAGGTGGGTGATCTGGGACTTTAGCTGTGTGTGGTTTGGTGGTTTTGTGTGGTATGAGGTGTGGTGGGGGGGGTGGGGTAATGGTTCATGGTTGTGAGTCCAGGACGGTGGCAGGCTCAGGTGGCCCGAGTGTACAAACAGGTATTTTGTGGCAATTGATGGATGGGGGGTTAGATTAGGTGCAATTTGCGAGTGGGCCAAGGCACAAGGGTGTGTGTCTGACGCAACACAAGAATCTCGGTGTTATTGGTAGCGGGGCCACTAGTGGGGTGATTTTAGCCGAGGGGCGGACGTCTCTCCACGCTAGGGGAGAAGCTAAAATGGACAAGGTGCGCCGTTATTGCGAAGATCTGGAAGTTGGAATGAGGGACGCTTTCAGCCGGTCACGGTGCTTTAGCGGTACCATTGGTTGGGTAAAAAATGTAGCATGAGCAGAAAGGTAAAAACAAGCCGCCCAGGCAATGTTTCGGTAGTGTCTGGAGCAACGGAGTTCGGGACCCAGAACGTATATAATAAGAGGGGTGGGTGTCTGACGTGACCGATCACGATACAAGTACGGGTTCTAAGACGGGAACAGGACCCGGTTCCCTTGGCTCTTACCAAGAGATCACCCAAGATCAATAGTGTACAAAGTTGGTGAAAAAAGGACTTCTAAGTACAGAAGCGGACCCGCTCCTTGCGTCTTTAGACAGGCCGGGGATAAGTTGGTTACTGGTGGTTGATCCAGGGCCAGGGCTCGGCCACACTTGACAAAGTATTTGTCGGCTTGCTATGGTAGTGACTTTGCAGGCCAAAACATTTTGTTACGGCAAACAGATCCGGTGTTATTTTACCCACTAGGGGGTGATTTTACCCGGGAGCGGCTCTCCGAGATGAGAGCTAAAAAAATGGACACAATGTTGCCAGTTATGACGAAATCATCTGGATTTGATCTAGGGACGCTGTCGAGGATAGCCTCTGGACCCCCCCCACACATTAAAGATAATTCCACACATTAGTAATACAACTGGGGTACATGGTGGTGTACAAAAAAGGTTAGCATGCGCAGGAGTTAAAAAAAAAAGGCCTGTTGTAGCGGCTGGGGCCTGGTTCGGGGACCAGACGTTCTAGTATAAGATGGGGTTACTCTCTGGTAGTCAGGCTTGGCTAAGGTTTTCTATATATATATGTAACTGGGAAGGTCCGTTTGAGTGCGTTAGTGGTATTCAAGGTGAGGCTGCCGAGATCTGGCGACAACAAGGCATAATTTGACACGCCGAAGTCAACCCGCTTAGTGGTGTGGTGTTGACACGAGTCAATAGACAAAATCATTTACGACAAGCCAGACCCGGATCCTTAAATGGAGCGAAGTCATCATCGCCGTGTTTAGGAGTTACTATGGTGCATGGTGGCACATAATAGCGGGGGAAAAAAAACCTGCCTAATTCTAACGTGGTTTACAGGTCCTCGGCCCCGCTCGCTGGAATGAGGAAGGAGAGGAAGGGAATTATTGTAGGGCACAATTTTGATCTGCGAGTAGTCTTCTAACGCTTACCACGGGTGGTAGGTTCTAGGCATTGGCGGTGGGGTACGCGTTGGCTCGTGCACCGATGACATTGTTATTGGTTATTTGAAACGCATAGCGGTCCGGCCACGGGGCGGCCCGGACCCCGTTAGTTGCGGGTCGCTAATACGAGAAAAACGCGTATGGGTAAACGCAGACGCGGGATTTTGACGAAGGCAACAATCAATCGCGCCCGTGCAAAGCGGGCGCGGGAGCGAGTACAATAGAATGCGAGCTTTAAAGGAGTCCATGAAAGGGCGGCACCTCACTCCACAACCTGTTGTGTCCCGTGCCGAGAGGCGCGCCCGGACGGTTCCGAGTGTGGTGGAGGCGGAAACCATGCTGGGAAATCCGCAAGCGTTCTGACCGGTAAATCACAAGCAGACGCCTGGAAAGCGCTAGGGTGGTGAAGGTAAGGTGCCGCCCCAAAGGTTCCGAGGCGCTCAGGCTTGAAAAGCGGCTCCTGCGTGTGCCGGCGCGGCCTGTTCGCTGCCCGAGGAGACCGACAAATAACATTTCTCAGTCTTTATGACTCGACCTCAAGAGCGAGCGATATCACCCCGCCTGAATTAAGGGCCCAGGAAAAGAAAACTAACCAGGATTCCCTCAGTAGCGGAGAGTGAAGCGGGAAAAGCTCAGCGAGGATCCCACGTGCAAGCAGCTTGAGGGAAATGTATTAGCGTAAGGATGCCGTGACTTACCGGTGAAGGAAGGCCGATGTCCTGCTGAGTGAGGACCTTGTGCTGAATGGCACGTCCGGTCCCTGGGAGCGTCGTTTGACGGCTGGCTTAGGCTTTCGAGAGTCGGGTTGGATGAATGCAGCCCTAAATGGGTGGTAAAAATCCATTTAAGGCTACATACAAAGCACGAGCCAAAGCTCCTCTGAAACAAGGAATTGACGGAAGCCGGCGTGAAGATGTAACCATGACTAAATCTAACCCCTAAGTACTGTTGCAAAAAGAATGCAGGGGACCGGGAATGAGGCATAGCTGTAACCCGGTGATCGCCTCGTGCCAGTTAGATGGGAACTGGGCTAACCCACTAAAGGTTTTCAAAAACTAAACATCTGATCTACGGGTATTACGGCGAAATAGGAATGAGTAACCCAGTTGAAGGCTGAGAAAACTTCCTAGGACTACCCCTTGCCGTTTGCTCGTAGATGCAGATTGAAAGCAGGAAACACTTTCAACACCCAGAGCAAAAGGGATACTCGGAACCCACGTTGCTATCTCGATGGGTCCACCATGCTGCCGGTTCCGTTCGGGGCTACAAGGATGATTACGGGCTACCGTGATTGACCGATTATGTTCTGATCAGGGCGAAATGCTGGAGGGTTCTTGAGCTTATGCATTTCAGGACTGGACAGCAACTATAACTCACTTTTGAAAACCAGAGCAAGAGGGATCCTCGTAACCCACGCTGCTAATCTCAGGTCCACCATGCTGCGCCGTTCAATCGGGGCACCGGATGATTACGGGCGACCGTGATGACCGATTGTGTTCTGACAGGGCGAAATGCCTCGAGGGTCTTGAGCTAGGAACCCTCATTTACTTGTCATCTGCATCACTGTAGAAGTAATGTGGTACTAATGCAATGATTCTCCTAGTGACATTGTATCCATTGGGCTTCTGTAGCATGAACCGGTGCCATGAAACTCCAAGGTTTGGTTGTAGACAAAACGGTTGGAAATGAGGATGCTCCCGGTTTGATCGCACGATTTTATCTACCGTTTGATCGCACGTTTTTTAATAACTAGCTACTCACTAGCTTAACAGTTAGACGAGCGTCCGCGGGGGCGGGCTTTGTGTTGGGCGAGGATAATAAGCCGCTCCCGCTAACACGGAAGTGGATTTTAGCTTTTAAAGGTAGGACGCGGGTCTTATGGCCGGTAGAGTTAGCGGGTCCTTTCTTGCAAAGACCTGGTCTTTATGGCCCGCAGGGCTTAGTTTTTTAGTTGGTATGTTTAGGGTGTGCAGGTCTGATGGCCTGTCAGGGTTTTAGCAGGTCTTTATTTGCAAAGACCTGGGTCCTTATGGCTCCAGGCTTAGTTTAGTCGTTGGTGATGCGGTATTTCTGGGTTTGTTGTATCCTCGTACGAGGAGTAACGAGGATTTCTTCCCCATGGTAAAAAAGAAACAAAAGTTTTGCCTGCCGTGGCCCTTCCCATTTATTTCTTTAAAAACATACAAGTCCAGCCAGTCCAGCCTGCCGTGGTCCCTTCCACGTTCGTTGTTATAAAAAAAGCGAACAAACCGCCAACATTAAGGTAATTCTTTGCTAAAAAATTGTGATATGCAAGGCGTAAGGCTTGGCAAAGAATTTACCCTCAATTGTGGCCGGGTTTGTTCGCTTTTTTTTTTACACAACGACGTGGCAGGGCCACGCAGGCTGGGACTTGTATTTTTTTAAAGAAAATCAACGTGGCAAGGGGCCACGGCAGGTGAACTTTGAAAAAGGAAGCATATTGGTATTCATGCCAAAAATAGTTTGTGTATGAATCTGACGTGCTCTACTTTGTTTGCAATACATGCCGGTTAAGTTAAAAGGCCCAAATGCAATGAAAAGCAAAGCGTCAATTTTTCCGCGAAGATGTCCCAGATTGCAATGAAAAGCATCGCGTCATTTTCCGGGAAGACGGCCGAGAGCGAGATGCAATTAGAAGCATTGGCCAAAGTTCGATCTTCCTGCGCCAACTGTCCGATGCCAATGAAAAGCATCGCGTCAATTTTGATCTTCTGCGGGCAATTGTCCGAGATGCATTGAAAAGATTGCGCCACTTGATCTTCTGCGGGCAAACTATCCCAGATGCAATGAAAAGCATCGCGTCCTTTTCGGGGAAGATGTCCCTCAGAATGCATTAAAAAGCATCGCGTCCATTTTCCGGGAGAACTTCCCTGAGCATTTAAAAGGCTCGCGTCATTTCCAGGAGACGTCCCAGATGCATTTAAAACATTGAGAGTCAGGTTGCGCGACAAAAAATAGTTGTTGACGGCCGAGATTCATTAGGATGCATTTCGTGACCGGTACCAAGGAAGCGATGCTTTTGAATGTCTCTCGTTCGCGTTAGGGTTAGTAGGATTCCAAATTTGTGGACAGATATAAGATCGTGGGTGATTACCTTGGACTGATATAACTGTGGATTTAATTATCATCGAGGGCCTTAATTTAACCTTGTCGTCTGAACTGAAACCTGACAAAATTACTCTTCAGGACTTAGAAGAGTCCCTTGGAATACTACCTGAGGAGTTAAATTATGTGAACTTGTTGCGCTGTCGTTTTGGAGTCTTCACTGTTAGGACATATCATCTTTGAGAAACTGCACGCTTTTCAACACAGACACTAGCACACTCTAAGTAAATTATAATCTTAAATATGGTTTGTAATTGTGTGTACGTTGTAAGTTTGTGTGTGACATACCAAATTTCTTGAACCCGACATTAAGTCATTAAAACTTGTGTTTATATATAAAATTTAGATCCCTTGTGCACAAGGCCCATTATTTTTGTTTGATAGGACTTTCTGACCTCAGACGTCTACAAGACGTCAGATGTGTTTGCATACAGATTGCCATTATCACCATCGGCGAACAATTGACATCGAAGCACTGTGCCATTTTTTAACGGACGCCTTTGCCAGTTTCGGACAGTACCTTGCTAGTTTTCGGACACTTCAGAAAAGCTCGTACGTCCTGTGGTTTTCTGGTGGAACATTATAAAGTTTTGTTATTTCGTATTCTTCTACATCTTTGGTTAATATTTTGTTGTACTTGATGTTTATTTATACACTGTCCGCATGTAACCAGGGAACAACAATGTAACCGTAAATTCGTGACCCATGTGGTCAAGTTTAGGGCCGGCGCATGCGTGAAGGTATATAACGGCCGTCTGCAGCAGGTGCTAGTCATGGAAAATGTGGAAAAATGCAATGAAAAGACCGAAGATGTTGACGACAATGACCATTGACGATGACTGATTAACAACAATTAACGATGACAATGATTGAATGGCTACACGACGTTTGGATAACTTTTTTTATAATTATTAGTCTTTATTATTATTATTTGGCCGACCACTTTGAGATGGTTTTTCTCCATAGCAGCTAGAAATGTTTTTATTTTTATCTCTATGATAGTAATTAAAGGTTGCAACGAGAGATTTTGAGGCCCCAAATATTATGTCAACTAGTAATTCCACATAGAATAGACACTAATAAGATAACTTACATTGTATTGATTCGAAGAAATGTTCTAAAGAGAGAAACAAGGTGATTTTCATTGGCCTTCCTATTTCAATATAAAACATCAGCTGAATTTCGTATTTGCTCCTATACGAAATTATAATTGCATAATTTTGTACCAAAGAAACATTCCACAGCTTAATCCGTTTAGATTGGATTTTTTGATGGAAAGCTTTACATCAGGCCAAAAATCAGTACTTTTGATTTTTCTAAGGACACCTGATGTTTGAAATCTCTCGTTGCAACCTTTAAAGGAACTTTTCCGGCCCCTGCATGAGAAAAAACTCCCACAAGGCTGATTCAAAAGAAGTTTACTCTTTTTCATGGTTTAGGTAAAAAATCAAAAGGAGTCACTGTAAAGTAATATATCCTCGCAAAGAGCAATTCCCAAAGGTCCTAATTAACTAAAAAATCCTTTAAAAGGAGTGCACGTCATCATGACTTTTTTGTTTTTTATATAATTTTTAATTTTTTATTGACTAACAGTGCTGAAAATTTGAGTTTTGGATGTGGTAATTGATATTTACATTATGATTATAAATTTAATCATTGTCTGGTACTCAGAAAATGGTATATTCTATTCTGAAAGAAATGGTAGTATTCTTGCGAGTATACTTTAAATTTGGAAATTTAAGGTTTGTTTTAAAGTGGAGAATTTATGTAAAATATCATGTTATTAGTATCAACATTGGGACAAGAGTTCCATATGGTCACTTTGCGGTCAAAATTTCTTTTTTCTTGACCATTTTTTTAAAAGTTTAAAATCTCTTAAAACCATAAAGAATATTAGTACATTTTTTTGAAAGCGCCCCCAATTTTTTCAAAAATTGGATATTTTTTCACATTTTACGTTGGTAATTGTCTAGGAACTATACCTGCGAACGAGAAGCTAAAAAATGCCTATTTATCACAAAAGTAGGCGATTTTGTAATTAGAATTGGGATCCCAGATTGGACTTAACGGCAGAGCTGGAAATGCTACGTTTATGTCCGTCCTGATGAAATATTGCCCACTTCGAGAAAATAACCTCTAACTTGACTTGCCTGAACTGATTAAAACAACTAATGGATGAGCGTCGATACGTACATGGTGCTATTTCCCGGCTATTTCACTTTGGAAGGCCGTTTCCAGACGCTTGTATTATTATCGGTACAAAATTCCTTCGTTTGTGACACATAGACATTTTCGAGCTTAACCATTTACCTTCGTTTGTGACACCCTAGCATTTTCTAGCTTAACCATTTACAGGTCTAGTTTACTAGGCAGTATACCATGCAATCGCGTAAAATCCTCCAAATTTTTGAAAAATTGGCGGGGCGCTCTTCAAAAAAAATGTGCTTAATATGGTAAAATTAAATTCGTTTTACACCTATGCGAGCGAGAAGCTGAGTCAAACCTTTTTTTTTATTTTCTTGCCTTTAAACATGAGATAGTTTACATGATATATAGGCCTACAGTGGCGTGACCAGCTTTTTTCAGGGGGAAAAGGGTGGGGCATATATATTTTCAGGGGGAAGCATATAAAATTTGTTAATATAGTATATGCCTATGTTGTTTTCACTGTAAATTGGAACGTTTGCAGAAAATCACTATTTTTCAGGGGGAAGGGGGGGGGCAAGATTCCCCACAAGGAAACGAGCGGAGCAAACCTATACGGATCTGTACAGCGTTTTTCGTTTAAAATCTAATCACTAAGTTCAAGAATTTAAATTTTAATGCAACCCTTCACAGACATCTTCTAAAGATGATACTAATTCCGATTGCTGTAAGATGATTTGTAAGCACACGTCTAGTCTTGAAACTGAAGGTGTTCATAATTAGCATTTTAACAATAATTAGCTCTTTATTCGATACTCAAACCACACACTTCTGTAATGCTCCGTACCCTGACCCATCTGACACACTTTTTTTCTGACACACTTATGAATTCGGAAACCCTTCACGGAATAAAGCACCTGTTTATTCCGTTAAAGAGACATGAGATTTCCAGAAAGAAGCACTCCAATTTTTATCGAGCCTAGGTTTTCTACATATTTGGAATGCTTACCAACAGTATTAGATCACACCTGAAGTGAAAAATCTAATTGCACATTATGGTTATAACCATAGTTTTTGATCTAATATTTATTATCGGAGATCTCCAACAATGCCTTCGTTTGCTACAGAGAGACATTTTCGAGCTTAACTATTCACAATTCACAGGTATAGTTTGCTAGCCAGTTATCAATGCAACCGTGTAAAAAAATGTGCTATTATTGCTTTCATGTTTTGCCATTTTTTCCGGGTCGTTTTATTTTTTCCTGCACTTCTTCATTCAATTAATTTCAGATTTGGCCTTCGTCCTCTAACCTTCCGTTTAAACCATGCAGACTTTCCAGGGGGTGGGGGGTATAAGGCGGTGGACGGGGAAACATATTTACGGCTCATCACTACAACACATTAGCAAAGGTGAACACGGGAGACGGTATAATACTATCAATTTAATTGATAGTATTAGTATTAATTTTTCTAGACCTAAGGAGGCAAGCATTTAGGCTCAACGTTTTTTCAGGTTGTGGGCCGGCCCCGATTCCGAACTTGGGAGCGTGTGAACTGATTCGTTCCGAAAGTAGGGCTTGACGCGCACTGAAAATGTTTGACATTTGACCAGTGCTTGGGGAGAAGCTGAAATTTGGCTCTAAAAAATTCAGTTTCTGAGGGGTGGCAAAAACGTTTCCTTGGAAAGGGGACCTTAAGAACTGAATTATGGGATGGGAACTCCAAATGAACGGGGGTGTAGGCCGCCACATACGGTTACCCCCGCCTGTACAATCTAGGGAAAAAAAAATAAGAGATAAACATAGAACCATTTTGTCCTGTATTTTTCACACTAAGCAGTGCTAAGGTTCTACCTTAAAAAGTGCTATGTCATGAAACTTCCAAATTTAAATAGGACCAGCGAAAGTTCTTTTTGAGGTGTTCACAGAATATTTGAAAGAGTTAGTAATATGAAAGGTCGTGAAAAAGATTTTGAAGTCCAAAATTTGAATCAGAGCCCCCAAACTTTTGTCTTTCCTGATTATACCAAGAACCTATACGGCCGTCCTCAGAAAGGTGCTTACCATCCATTTTAGGGATTCCTAGAGTTTAAGGTTCTACAAAGAACCATTTTCTTGGCCTACAGAACCTTGGGTTCTATAAAGAACCCCGTTAAGATTTAAAAGGTCATTGTAGCCAAGAAAAATGGTTCTTTGCTAGAACCTTAATTAAACTTGTAGGAACCCTAAAACAAACCAGCCCTTAAGAGTTCTTGGTTAGAAAGAAGAAAATTTTTATTTGGCCGCAAAAATATTATATAACCAAAGTGTCATCACTGCCTCCACCGTGCTTAACCTTTCAAAATATATTGTGAACAGAACATTCTAGGCGCTATTTAAATTTTTACGCTTTCAATGGCAGCAGTGCCCCCCAATAATGAGGGAATGAGCGGGTGTTGTGTAGGCCCAGCTTTTTTCTTTTTTTTCTTTATTAACTGCCAAAAACTGTGTTAGCGATTTTAAACATTTTTTTAATACACATTTCTTCCTTCACTTTGTTAAACATTGTCGAAGCTTTCTTAAAGTTGTTTTGTGTGTAGTGTTGTAAGGCTAGTGGTTTAGCAATTATGTTATAGCAATATTGACATGCATGATGTTTAGCTTTTTTCAAGTTGTTTACAGAGTGAAGCAAGAAAATTATCAAGTTAAACACACTCTTAGAGTGCTTTTCTTTTCCTATCCATTTTTTAAATTTTCTCTCCACTCCTATTAAATCTTAAAATAGTGTCGACGGATACGGGGAAACGGGGACCTATTGATCGAAATGAATGACGGATTCCATAATGGTGTCCATGGGGGGATATTTTGTAGTTTGAATACTTAAGAGATTTAAAAAACAATTGAACTGTCTTTATACTACCCGCGGGAGGAGACCGGAGACTTTAAAATAGACCAAATAACCCGTACGATTTCACGTATGATACTTACTAATAGCTAATACTTTACAAAATCTCAACCTAACAAACAATACAATAAACTGAATATGTTATTTACAACAGAAACAATCTTGGTGGGCGTTTTTTTTTATACAAATAAATATAGATAAAATATCAACAAAAAATAATTTAAAAAAATACAATATAAAAAACAACCAATAAACAAAATAAATAACTAAATAAACAATGAATCAGTTTACTTATCTCAAACCTCAATACAATACATAAATGTTATTTATACAAAAAACCATCATTGTGGGCTTTTTACAAATGCATAATAAACTATTTAAAAAATAAATAAACAAGTAAATAAAAATCGAAATAAATAAATAAGTAAATTAAACAAATAATGTTCAGTTACTTTAATTATGCCTTTAATTATATCATACACTCTGCCGTATTTACGCATTACAGCCAACAAATCAGTGAAGAGCCGGTTAACAAAATCGCGAATGTAGCGCGAGTGGATTGAAAATGTCCAGTTGAGATCCGCGTACCTGCGTAATGTGCTTTCGAACGCGTACGCGGCGGCAGCGACTGATTTATTGTCTCAGTGGGTAATTGTTTTTAATCTCTATGAGAAATGATAGGACTTTTAAAACTATACTGTTTATCCTAATAAGGTAAAAATTATTTTGCTTTCGGTAGTTGTATGAATTAGGTTAATAATTGCGCATTTATTTTGCTCGAAAAAGGGGACAAATCAATGCCACTTGCCCACTGAATTTTGATGCTTGCTCATGCCACTCGCTATGCGGATGCTCGTGACATAGACGCATACAAAATCTCAGTGCCAAGTGCATTTGATTTGTCCCATTGTATCTCCCCAAGAAGTATGCGCCAGTTATTACCTATAATGCAGGCAATATCGCTCCTAATAAAATCTGAACACAACCTTTCCAGGTTGGCATGCCCCCCCCCCGTATTTGATAGAGGGCCTCCGAAAATGGACATGCGACAAAAAATTCCTTTCCAGTTTTCGCGACAGTTAATGCAGTCGGGAGCTGCTGCGGTTAAGAAAACAGACAAGGGGACCCTGCAGCAAAAAAATACATGTTACATGAACAACATAAGGTAAAAATAAGATTTTATGAATGTGCAAAAGCACGGACCTCCCGAAGTGATCCCGCCGAAATAATGCTAACCTGTAAGTACATGTTTTTTATAAAAATGGGGCCGGACTCGGCACAACTTATACTCGGGTTTGAAAGCAACAAACACATAGACGGCCACAAGGTAGCCATATTCGGTCTTTAATTTGAAGGATTAAAATGTAGTGTTGAATTTAAAGAAATGAAACCACCAGGCTCAAAACACAATGTACGAAAAGGCAGTGTCGGATTATTGGTAGGACTACCCTTATACTGTCAAACTAATTGAAAACTAGACATGCTAGAGACAAAAAAAAAAAAAAAAAAAAACAGTCTGATTAAAGGAGGGATGGCCCGATTAAGGAGATGAAGTTTTCCTCTTGATAGATGGCCTTCACCCCAAAACCCCATCTGAAAAGTTCACGAACGAGATTTCAATCCGTGTTGATATGTGTGAGAGCTGAAACGTGATTTTGTAACTTGTAAGCCCCATAGTCTGTGAGACAAAATTAATATTGGTAACCAAAATGGGTAACGTGTTCGTTATAATTTCCAAACCAACCATCTTTTAGCCCTAAGAATTCAACGGTTAAGGAGAAAAAATACGTAGTTTCCTTCTGATACAAAATGTTGGCCCTTCCGGTAAATCTCGGGCTTATGGGGACGAGGCTTGTTAGCGATAGGACCGTGGACCTGTAATAATTTGTGGACAAGAATCGATACACGCGAGCGTGGAATGCGTGAGCCAGGAGGAACACGCACCTCGTTTCGCGAAGCGTAATTGGTCCGAAGAATGCGGTAAACGGGACAGAAATTACAGCACTCTAGCTATATAAGAAGGTTCACATTGCAAACTTCAGGAGGAGGTGTCATGCCAGTATCAAGTGATAGGGACTTGTACAGCATTAAAATTGCTTCACTGTGATGTGGTTCAATGGAGAAAAATCATTTATAATTGATCTAAAAACTTTAAAACTAAATCTAAAGAAACTTCTAGAACAGGGGTTGTAGTTTGATTCAGAACTATCCTATAGTGACACACCTGGTTTTATGGGGTCGAAGCACCGTAAATTAAAGCACATAGACATTTGGTGGAGAAATTACAACCTTCCCTTACAGTAAGACTAAGGAGGTCAATGAGGTCACATACAAAAAGTGTACATTGGACATGCGTGCTGTCACAAACTGCACACACACGATTTTGGATCATTTGGCATGAAGTTTGTCTTAACTCAGCTATACTTGGGCTACGTATTTGATTGACCCATTATTTAAAGGAAAAATAATTTACTTTCAGGTGAAAACACTTAAGATTAAAAAAATGACAAAAATTGTGAACATTCTTAGTTATAGGGGACCGTGGGAACGAGCAATGCTCAAAACACAAAACCGCCAAGATCGGGATCAGCTCAAAATTTTGAGAAATAAGCTTTTTCAAGGATATTTAGTATCTATGAAATAAAACAGAAGAGTGCTGAAATCACGAAATGCACCTGAATCCCACTTGTAGTAGCTCGTTCCGTAACGTAGCGTTGCACGTCGGTACGTACATGCGTACCTGGGCATGATACAAATAACCTGGCCATGAAACATGGCCTAAGCTGTGGCCCATTTGGCAATCAAAAACATACTGCTTGTCACATTTGTCCCAAATTTTTTTTGTGTGCTTTTTTTCCAGTGTCTTTTATTCCCTGCCTGTATCAAAGTAGCCCTGATTGTAACGGATGGAACTGGGGTCAACCGAACTGACTTTTGTCTTCAGATCCGATAACCGATATTACGTTTTTAATACCGGCCGATATCCGATCCGATATTTGTTGAGTGTTATATGTATAAATCATCAGTATCAAAATACCATTTAAAAAATTGGCTTCCATTCCCGATATTGAGAGAAATCAAAATGTTAGCAAGCAGGCAGTCTCTTTTGTACAGTATGTGGAAATTTGATGTTTTGTTCTTTTAAGCCACATCTAGAATTAGATCTTTTTAAACTATAAAAAGACAAAGAAGAAAACATTCCTAATTGGCATACAACTCAAATCAGCTGCCAAGAACATGTGAAATGTTTTTGTGTTCAGGGAATAACAAACAGCTAAAAAAAAAGAAAAGCCAAATTGCTGGTTTAAAAAAATACAGTGCCTATACTTTTGTAGTTTTATATTTCTTTGAATCAAACCTAGGCTATAGTTACCCATGGATGAACCCAGGGACATGGGGGTTATTCTAACAATATTAACCAGTTTCCCGTGTTCTTTAGACATTCTGATTTTGCGTATACATGCAATTAGGGGTTTAATTCTTGTTGCTTATAAAAATACAAAATTCTAAGATTGGATAAAAGAAACCAAAATCAATTCTAATCGTTTTGGGGATCCCATAGCAGTTTGTTTGGTTGTTGTTTGTTTTGGCTTTTGTGCTTTGTGCAGACACGTTTTGGGTTTTTTTTTGTTCTAGGGTGAGACACTGAGTTTTTCATTCTGGAAACATGAGCTGCAGGATAGTCCCAATAAATTGTGACTACACATTTGACATTATTTTAACATTTTTGGTTCATACTCATATAACTGAATGTGTAGTCACAAAAGGTTATGTGATTGGGTTACCCATTTAACCATCACCTATGGTAGTTAAAAATAAAAAGCCTCCAATCCATCAAAGTACCTGATTTTATCTTGAGGAACACTTCTTCTACTATGTCTAGAAGTATCATAATAAAAATTTGTCAAAATGCTGGCAATAGTATGAAATTCTGATGAAAATTTGATTGTCCAAATCAAATCAAATCAAAAATGTTATATGGTTGTTACTCTTATAGCATCTTACACATGCATGACCGGGGGGGCACTCAACTTTTTTTCAGGTCAATGGGTTAGGGATGGCAGCCCAGATTCGAACTTGGGGGCTTGTGAACGGATTTGTCTCCGAAAGTAGGGGATTGGGAAACTGAAAATTTTTGAAATTTCAGGCTTGGGAGCTGAAAATTTGGCTAAATCCCGCTTTGGGTGGTCAAATTTCTGAAAAGGGGACCTTAAGAAATGAATTATGCTTCAACTGGGGGTCTTGGAATGTGGAGGCTGAAAAAAGGGGTCTTAAGGGCCGCACATTACCGTAACCTCTTTCCAATGTCAGTGGCCCCCCCCCCCCCCCCCGGGTAATCATGACTAAGCTAGGCGGATACTTCAGCATAGGATAGGATTCATGGATTGACTAGTCTAGGCATCCCAAAATCTATGCAGAGTGTGCCAAAAAAATAATTTGCCCAAATCGCGGTAAATGAGGTCGGAAAGTCGCGGGCTTCACCGGAAATCCCATGATAGAAACTATTAAAAATTGACATAAGAAATCGCGGTTAAAAAAAATTTGGGCGTGCGCTGTAAGCCTTTCCAAGTCGCCCGTACCAAATCGCGGGTTGGCGTTTGGCAAACACTGAATCCTATGAACATGATCACACATGATATGAACCTCGTAATCATGTTCAGTTTTACCAACTTTCTGCTAACTATAGTTGGAGTAATAATTCTTGGCCAAGTTAACTAGCCTAGTAACAGTACTAGTTGTGGGCAAACAAACTGTGTCGTGACCGGCGATGCAACGTAAACCAATGATGAGTTGTAAAGGAGTGCTGCCGATCATTTTTGGCGGGTCAGGGAAGCTCATCTGAGATGAGGTTTGGATATAATCGTTTATATGATGTCATCAGTCAACCAATAGAAGAGTACTTGAGTGACAATGTTTATAATGGTCGGCCCCTAGCCGTGGGGTATTACTAGGGTTCATTTCATTGGATTTTAGGTAGATGTTGTTATGTGAGGCATAAAAAATTGTTCATACCCAAAATCATATGAATGAACCCGTTCATCATGCTTACGTACTTTATGCCTAACTATTCTTTTTCTCTACCCACTCCAGTCATGGCGCTATATGACCTTGTAAGGTGGTTGTTTGTGTCAACAAAATTTTAAAAAAATCAGTGAGGGCCCCGCACCACTGATAAAGTGTTGGCAGATGGATTGGGATGTATATTAGGCCTAGATTCAAGGGGGTAGGACACGCATGCTTGATGTGGGCATGGGAATTTCCAAACGGTAATTTGGGGAATGGCTATGTGCATTTTACTATGGGCAATCACTGTCTCATTACAAAATCTCCGCTTAAACTTGCCATTTTGAATTCGATGTTGCTGTGGTTGGCATGTCCTACCCCCTTGGGACTAGATGTTTCCCAGATTAATAACCTTCTCTTTTTAATTTACACAGAACTACACCAAAAAAGGAGAATATAAAAAATTGAAATCCACACCAGATTGACTGGCTTTGGAGCCAGTCCATTAATTAATTGATTACATGATCATGTCGGCCCTTGTGTATGATGCATTGTTGGGAATGACGACAGAGATGTTCGCTTTGATCTGTCAGCCATCGTGAGTATTGACCACCGACACCTTCTTTCCTAAATATCAATTGATTTTTTAAAGGTTCCGATCATCTTGGGGACCCCCGATTTCCCCTGGAAGTAGAAATAGGACGAATTGTGATACCTGATGAAGGCCGCATTTTCTCATTGTCGTTACTCCTGAAATTTGAGCCTTCAACATCCATTTCATTCCAAGATATAAATTACAAAAACCACGGTTTTATGGTTAACCATCAGTATTAGCACAGTAAGTATGAATAGGGCTGCAATGCATTAAATTGATTTCTACATCAAAACCACAAGTGGTTCCCAAAGGGTACTGATGTACTTGAGCAGGTGGCAAGTCCGGGCTCTAAATCAAGCAGAGAAACACAATGACATCAAATCACAAACAACCACCTTTAAGAACTGTGTAATTTAGTATAAACCAAAGTTAGGCAATGAAAATAAAAAAAATAAAAAAAATAAAAAAAATAAAAAATTTTTTTTTTTAATTGCTGTTTGCATACAGCTTTTTCTGGCTTATTTATACCCTACAGCTTTGAATTGATGATGGTGAGCAAACTCATTAAATACACATTTTGGTGAATTTTTTAAAGGTCATTTGCAAAAAAAGAAAAAACATGCCCAATAAAACTGACAGTTTGAAAGGTCATATGTAGTGGGACGGGTTTCTTTCATTGCAAGTTACACTGCAAAATAGTAGAAGTAGAAGGAGCTTCATATGTGCGAGAAGGTCATATGTGCAAGAGCTGCCATTTGTCAGAAATTCCTTATTAACAACTTTTAAATTTGTGAGCTTTAATATGCACAGTTGTGTTGATAATTGTCTAGTAAACTGAACAGTTAATGCTTCAAAAGTGTCCACAGGTCGTATAAAGAAGGGAGTTTGTAGTGGCAGTGGGTGTTTTTAACCCACCATCTTTATTTTCAACCCACCCTTTTTATTGAAAACACCCTTTATACTGAACTCAATAAACCACCCTTTTACTAAATGGGCTCGGCTGTTGAACTGCAGTGGGTTCGAACCACATCCAGCATCCTTTAGTATTAAATCACTGGTTTGGAAGTCAATGAATAGCTGTTATGTGTTCCGTTACACTAAACGTTAAACCAACATTTTGTTAATTCATTCATGACAATTGTAAGGATTGTTTTGATTTTTTCCAAATATGGATACACATGGAAACATAATTCCACAGAGAGGCACTTGTATTTTATTAACATGAAAACACACCCTTTTAATTTCTGGACCCACCCTTTTTACAAAAGGACACCCCTTTATACCAATGAAATCTATATCCACCTTTTACCAATTTTCAAAGTGTATAACCCACCCTTTCTAAAGCGTGGCGTTTACCAACCATGGATGTGTAATCAGATTCGGAGATCCTATATTCAACAGCAGCGCTGGAGCATTAAACGTAAAATTTCTGTTGTCATTATGAGATAGCACAATCTCTGAAAAATTATAACTAACTTGCGTGCTGAATAATTGAACCGCTAATAAGAAGATGTTGTTGATACCTGCATGGCACTATTTCCCGGTAATAACGTTACACTTGTTGTAGAAGTATTATTGTGGGAATCCATATTTAATTATGTCTTAAATTACAGATTCATGCTTGGACTTTACCGTTCCCCATTCTAAATAGCCCAATAAATGAAACTGCTACCAAAAATCTCAATTGTTTGCAATTTGGGGGGGTGCTTTTCAAAAATGTGCTTGTTCTTATTTTAATGCTTATGTATGATTGGCTCAATAAATAATGTAGTCTTTTTAACCAGTTGGTGGGTAGTTTCACGGATTAAGGTGTAACCTTTTAGAAATCCTCAATCGGTGGCATGGGGGGGGGGGGGTTTGTCCTTCTCCCCCCCCCCCCAGTTTGCCTTCTTAAACTTGAGTCCCACCTTGTCAAAAGTAATGGATAAAAAAGTAGCAAATTCTGCACAGGCATATTTAAAGAGACATGAGGACATATTTAGAGGGAAGCGCCCTCAATTTTTTTTGAACCCAGGATTTTTCCATATGATGCTTACCAATGTAATTAGATCACACCTGAAGTGAATTAGCCGAATACTATATGGACGATTAGGATAGCAGGCCAGTTCATATCAAGTTTTGCGGTTTTCTTTCCTGCTTGTTTGTCCAAATAAACCTTCGAAACATTCTCGGTAGGTGGTCTACAACCAATCCAGTGCAATTTGAAAGAAATTTGTATCCTCAAAAAAATCTTCTTGTATCCTAAAAAAATCATCTTTTACCCATATTTGCCTGAATATTTGACTAACACATTTCACCCCCTCTTCCCCCCCCCCAAAAAAAAAGATCCCAGTGCTGCCATTGGACACCCTTTTAATTTGTTTGGAGAAGCTAAAAATTAACATTTGCCATCTGTAATATAAAGCTGACTTCTTTGTATTTTGTAAATTGCAGGCAAATGAATATGCGACCTGGTGAATCTGTGATTGATTTGTTAGACTCCGTCGAAGACACTAAAGGCAATAATGGAGACAGGGGTATGCAGTTACTTAATAAACAAGAATATAATTTGTAGTCCACCTTGAGATTTCAGAGTGTGTGTGTGTGTGTGCGTGCCTGCCTGCCTGTGCATGCGTGCCTGCCTGCCTGTGCATGCGTGCCTGCCTGCCTGTGCATGCGTGCATGTGCTCTTGCATGCTTGTTACACTACGACGGATGTCTGATGGAGCAATTCCTGTTAGGATGTATAAGTTCTCTGTTGGAGTTG
This sequence comes from Ophioderma brevispina, assembly GCA_023653785.1. Lineage (NCBI taxonomy): Eukaryota > Metazoa > Echinodermata > Ophiuroidea > Amphilepidida > Ophiodermatidae > Ophioderma > Ophioderma brevispina. Next base: position 22,229 of record JAMKCH010013568.1, on the reverse strand, counting down.
GGCGAAGACATGTCAGGGTGCAAAATAACCGAAGGCAATTGGCATCGGTGCTTCTACCAGTTGCCTTGATGCTCTAGAAGTTATCCTATTGTTTTGCTATTCCTTCACATGTAATTGCCTGCTAAATTGATGTGCCCTTCAATAAATGCAGTTGAAATGGTTGCCTTCAGAATCCTTATTTGCACCCTGCTCCTGTTATAAGTAGGAGGCATTTAAAAGGTGGAAGAACTATGGTGTCATTAACCTTAGCATGGACTGAATTTTTAAGGGAAGAGTGAGAGCTATAGCTCCCCTACAGCTCTCCGTTTAAGCACTTGTAGGAGAGCGATTTAAAGCTCACCTGGTGATTCTGCTCTATCCATGGTTAGCATGGTATATTGCCATGAAAAGCTCCCCTTAAAGCTCCCCTGAATGATCAGGGGAGCGTTTTTACCGAGCAACACATTATTTAAAAGTCAGTCCCTGATCAGGGCTGTAAAAAAAGTGCCAAAATTTCACGGAATATGATCAAATTTCCCTCAAGATAGTAAAAATTTCCCTCCAAGATTTCAAAAATTTCCCTTATTCTGAGGTATTTCTTTATTTAAGGTCAAAAATTTCCGGGAATGACATGTCCAAAATTAACACTTTTTCCAGGGCATGCCCCTTGATATAGTAATTTCATAGAGACGAGGACATAAAATAGATCTTACCTTGTATTGCATACAGAAATGCCTTGAAGGAGAAAAAAAGATGATTCTGATTTGCTTATATTTAAAGATAAACATAGGCTGAATTCGGATTTGCTCCATACGAAAAAGAAATTTCCAAAATTTTCTGTACCAAAGAAACTTCTCAGCTTAATACGTTCAGATGGGGATATTTTTGTAATAGAAAGCTTTACAGGAGGGACAAATCAGTATTTCGATTTTTTTAGGGAAGCTGAGATGTGACATTCTCTGTTGCACCTTTAATGCTGGATTGAGCTTCTTGGCATGGGTGAATCTTTCCTATTACCGGGCAAGCATTATCTGAACATGAGTGCACAAGTCATTGTGCTGCGATCCTATATGTTCGTGAGCACCCCATCTTGGTTGCTAGTGAGTTTTTCAAGATGTTGTTGCCTGAACATAGTTCTTCATCTCTTGATGTAGGAGAGAGAGAGTGTGGTCCAGGCAACTCCTTGGTAAACAGGATTATCACGGTGCTCCAGGACCCGGGTGTTCCTAGACCCAAGGTTACCTCCATCCCCTGAAGGTGGGGTCATACTTCATTCAGCAGACGTTTGCCAACACTAACTTCTCAACATGCTTTGCGCACAGATGCATTAATGTGCGTTGCGTGAAAAGCAGCCATCTGCCGGTGAAGTATGACCACCATGGAATTGGTCGTTTGGAGCTAGCCCTTACAACTTTGTGCTTGAGGATTCACTTTGGCATATGTAGCCTGTGACCTTTGACCTATGGGGTCAAGATTGGTCAAGGCCCTAGAGGGTGTCAGGGGCTATCATTGTGCCAAGTTGGGCTTTAGCACCAATGTAGTTACTGAGCTAGATGCCATAAAGGTTTTCACATTTGGCCTAGTAAGTCCGTGACTTGACCTTGGGTTCGAGGTTGCCCAAAGGCACTCGATGGGGTCATGGGATCATTGTGCAAAGTGGGGGCTTTAGGGCTTGTCGTTTTTGAAGTAGTCCCTACAACTTTGTGCTTGATGACTGCCCACACCCATATCGACGGCCTATTTGCCCGTGACCTTGGAAACATCTGGGGTCAATAGAGTTGGTCAAAGGCCCTAGAGGGGGTTAGGGGCTAGAATCCTCCTGTACCAAGGGGGTTTAGCACAATTGTAGTTATGGAGGCTAGATGCCATACTGGTTTTCCACATATTGGCCAGGGTTCGGACCTGTGACCTCTGGGGTCGAGGTTGCACAAAGGCACTAGAGGGGGCCAATGGGCAGTATTGTTGACAAGTGGGGCTCTTGGGCCTTCTAGTTTTGGAGCTAGCACTTACGACCTTTTTGCTGATGATTCACATATGGACCTTTAATGACCCCATGTGACCTTGACCTCTGGGTCTAGTGATTGGTCAGAGGCCGTAGAGGGGTCAGGGGATATCATTGTGCCAGTTGGGGCTTTAGCACACTGTAGTTACAGAGATAGAATGCCATAACTAGGTTTCGCATATGGCCTATGTAGCGTGTGACCTTTGACCTCTGGGGTGGAGGTTGCCCAAAGGCACTTAGAGGGCCGCACCACTAATGGACTCTCCCATAGGAATACACACATTTGTACGGGTTCCGGTTACACTACACAACTCCCTGCAATACTCGAGACATTGTGTTTGGTAAAGCACTTTTTTCTGAAGATTTAGAAATTGTGCTGTGAAGATGTGTTTGACCTATCTTTTCCAAGTATTTTCACATTAAAACGCAAAATAGCTGAATGTATCACCCGCCTCACTCATATATAGGAATGACCACCCGTGCCCATCGTGGCCGGATCTTGGGTTGCCGATGAACATGTTTGTTTCTCATGTTATGCCATGTTGACATCAATTTCTATCGTCCATGTGGATATCATCGATTTGTAAGCTCCCGTTATGAAGGAAATGGACCAGAGAATCGGGTAAGCCTTGCAATTTTTTAGGCGACTTGCGTTATTACATAAAACGTGGAGGAATTAGTGGTGCGCCCCCGAGAGGGGGCCCATGGGCTATATTTGTGCCAGTGGGGTCTAGGGCTTTGGAGTAGTTTGGAGATACGGCTTACAACCTGTGTTTGGAGGAAGAAAAGAAGACTCACAAGGAGCACAATAACCCACCGCTACACAAGGCAGGTTAATTGGAAATAACCTTTTTCAGGGATATTTTGTGAACCCTACCAAACATGCAATGGCAAAACATGCACTTAAATCTTATCCGTTCATCTGGTATGCTTTTGGTACAAAATTTGGAAGCACAATGCCATGCATGTGCCGAGGGGGGGGGGGTAGGACATGCCACCTAACAGCAAACAGCAAAATTCAAAACCGCATCAATTCGGGTGCATAGTCTGTGTCAAAGACTTAACGGTAGGAGGGCGCTCTTACAAATATTGAACGGTTACACACAAACTTAACTAAAGACTAGGCATGGTCACAAATATTTAAATCTAAATGGACAGTTATGGGAAATTACAATATTTGGCAGCGGGGTTAATCCACTAACCCGAACGGATTTGAGTTAACTAATTTTCTTAATATAATGATATTACTAATATCTTTCGAACAAAAAAAAAGGTTAAGAGATGATTTTTTAATGTCACGGGGACTGAGACTCATAGTGGAACTGCCGTAGCAGTTCCACAATCTACCGTTTGGAAATCCCCAAATGCCCAAATCGAGCAGATCGTGTCCTACCCCCTGGCACTGTGTTGACTTTTGGAATTACCATTATATTGTGGAGGCTGTGGCCCACATTTAGGAGGTTTATTTTTGGTCTGAAAGGTCCCTTGCTTTGAACCCGGTCGGGCCGTTCTGGCTGGATTTAATCCAGTGGCCTACTAAATCCACGTAATAAGTTGTATTGAACTATTGATTAAAACTAGAGTTTGCCTGGGATTATTGGATCTTGGGAAATAAAACCTGTGATAGTAACTCAGCCTTAAGACGGGGACATTAAACTATCAGTTCCATGTACATGATTTGATTGAAATATGCATTGTTATGTTTTGTGGAAATATTGTTTGATACACCGATATCCTCCGGATACATTCCATGTGACAATAAGGCTTTTCCACTGAGCCGGTGAAGATCGAATTTTGCGATCGATCGCTGTTTTTGAAGACGAGTGCAGCGTTTTCTGAATACTAGACGCGCATGCGCAATAGCGCCTTAGTTACGATGTAAAAACATTTTCCAAAGGAAAGGATTTATTGAGCTGATGCTCTCACGAAATACTTCGTTTTGAGGAATTTACAGCAGTGGTTGTAGGTTGACTTTTAAATGCTGAGGTACAGGCTCTTTTAAATGATATAACTGTCACCTTGGTTTGTTCCGCCCAGAAAATGTGAGTTTTCGGTTCATGAAATCGAACGGAGCGGAAAGAAATTCAACATGGCAGAAGACTCTTTCGTAGTGATTTATTGCACGAATATGTGTTGTTATTTGAGGAGCACAACAGCGATACGTGTGTCGAGGTGGCGAAGTATTATAATGAATTTGGTGGCTGGTTTGAAGTCTACATTAGCGACGATCGAAAAAGTGATCGGTCAACGGCTCAGTTTGTGAAAAGCCTTAAATATTCTACTATTGCCATTTATTATTAATATCAATTGGTATATTGCTAATCTGTCATTTTACAAGTTCAGAAAAAAATCCCTAGCCCTTGACTGATAGGGCAACGGATCGAGCGGAGGCCGAACCTGCGGCATGAATATGGGATAATGAAATAATTAGGAGCACTGGTTTTACCCCAAAATTAGATTATTAAATTTGCCCCGAAAAATTGACTCATAACAATAATAAACGCAATTTCACTAAAATATCGATTGAATTCATCAATAGACATCCAAATTTGTTTATTTTTTTTATTTTTCTAGTTTTTTTTTTTTATGTTAATTTTGAAGTAACTAGCCCTGCCAATCATGACACAGTCAGAAACCATCAGCAAGCCCCAAAATGGCACGGCTACTGATGGCAATGACCAAGCCAGGACAATTCACATTAAATTTCATTTTAATGATTTTGAGATAAACATCAAAAAATTGGATCCAAATAAAAATTGAACGAAAACAGTTCACGCAAACAAGGACAATACAATGTTGGGCTAAATGTGATTTAAATCGGAATTACATGTGAACAAAACAACCCTGACCAAAGATTGACAAAGCCATAAACTCTAGCCTACCTTAAACTAAAAACTCTCTTTAATTGTCTTCTTAAAACAATAAATTCCTTAACGGCCTTACGTGGCATTTAATTCGCTACACATGTAGGCCCGTGCACGCAACTTAACATGTACAATCTACTGTACACATTCGAAGGCAGATGGGTATCGCACAATTTCAAAGTGAAACACCAAAGGGCAGGAAATGGGCGCGGTTCTTTTTATATTTCTGGACTAGCTCACCCAAAACGCCAGATTTTAAGTGCAAACCAAAAATTGTTCCGAACGCGATTCGTGAGCGGGGCTATCTACAAAGTGCCCACCGATACCGAAAGTTAACAAAACATAGCAATCACATCAAATTCAACCAAGCCTTCACAAAAAATACAACTCTTCAAGAATGCTGCAAAGCTGGGCATCATCAGCAGCATAGGCCTACAAAACTATGACGTACATTTGCAAACACGGCAAACGCAAAATTCAATCGTTCTTGCATTCATATCAACACGGAGACAAGCGTTTTTTGAACATGTCTGCGTTCAAATGCACAAAACACAACTTGATATTTCAAATGCAAGTCACACCAACACACTATGGAGCCCTAGTTTTATAACTTGAAATCTTGCACGAAATGCAAACCAAAAATACAGGGACTTCGAACCCATTTACACCCAATAATTTAAACCATAGGCTGTATAAATTTCATCGTCCCCTTTCCTGAAGCTCGGCGTGTTTACGTTCAAATAAATAAAATCAAAATGACGTCTTTCTAATTGTTAAAACAGAAATATAAGCACAAGTGAGATTTCGACAAGTCTCCGTTCACTCACTTCAAACTTGTCTACGTCTCAATATAAGGGGACGACTACGCCACAAAGAAAAAGGTGGAGGTCCTGCCACAACTCCGGCATCTGCCCCACAGCCCATATAAAACAGTTAATTGAACATAAAATATTACAACAAACCAATTAAGGAACATTAAGCCTTTTTTAAAAAAAAAAAAACCCTTAAAATGCACAAAACAATAAAAGAACATTAATCCCCCCAAATATTTTAGCTGAATAACTAACACCCTAACCCGCTAGAAAAACCGAAATCCGACCTTCCGATTGCACACCCTGCAAGGCCCTAATTTAAACAGTGACACACGTTGAGCAGCGTGACACAGAGAAAACGTTAGCTTAAATTGGACACGGATTAAGATTACAAGTAATGCATGGTACAATTGCACCAGCCACCTGGACTTTAGGACACCCCTTTTATGCATGGGCACACGACACATGAAGGTTTGTTTATGAACCCGCAAAAACAATCGGGGCATGCAATCGAGGCGATAAAGCCATGCATCTACCCGAAGCACATAAATAGACTTGTTTCAGTCTCTGTACTAACCCTGAGGAATCTCGGGTATACGGGAGAGATGGGCATGACCAAAATGTGCGATATGAACTATGAAAAACTGTTAAATTTTAAACCTACAGAAACTATCTGACAAAACTGACATAGCCCCCCACCATGATTGGAATTTCGTCACCGATTGCCAACGCAGCCAATATTTGTCACACAACATGATCCAATTGCAGACTTTTTGCAGTATACACTTCAGGAAGCAAATAACATGTTCAATTCACATATTCACACACAAAAATCAAACGTCAAAAACCGCCGGAACATGGCCAGCTCAAATCACAGGCCCTACATTCCTGCCAATAAGCATTAAACCCTAATGTTGTAATTTAACTCATCTTAAATTCAACTTAAGCTTACCCTAAAACTATTCTTACCTAAAATTCCTAAATTAAAATACATTTGCAAACTCTGGTCAGGGGATTAATTGAATTATAATTTTCTTCAATATGCACATAAATAAGCAAACACAATTTATAGCCAACAGTAACTTACATGATCAACTAACATTCTTCCACGTTACATTAAATCTCCCACACAAAGTCATAAAAGTTTTGGTCCACACATCCATCACCCCACATCCTTCACTTCCAGCATCCAGCTCACACACTGCATAAAAACGCCCACATCACACAACATAAAACAAGGACAACATACCCAAGATTGGCTACCCAATCAAAACCAAGGAAAAGAAAAAAGATAGTGAAACATAGTGGAGGGAAGAAGAAACAAAGAACAACGATGCCACAGAAATAGATATCTAGGTCAAGAGGTGAAAACGTTGATCAGTAGAAAGAGGGCACACAGGAATAGCATGAGAGATTGGACCATCCCAAAGGGCGGGGGGACCTATAATAAAACAATTATCAAATAATCACATTTTTATACCAAATAAAACAAACCCTAATTTGTGACAATATTATATCATGGTAAAATTTTTTTGGTATTTCAGTTCGGTCTAAATTGTTACTAACTTACGTATCATCTGGCAATGGTAATTTTGTGTTTATCCTACCTTCGCCTCCCACCTATTTCCTTTATGTAATAAGTATATAAGTTGGTTGGATTAATTTCCTTTTCACAATTGTGCATATTAATTTCCTTTATCAACCCTTAAACATGCTTGGGTCACATATGATTGAGTCAGTGATGACAATCACACATCAAGCGCTGGTTTATGCTGAAGAGTAAACCTCTCAATTTTGTGCATGAGAAATGGTGCACTGGATGTCTTAAAGGTACCAGGAAATACAAATAGAATTGATGTGTTTTGTGCAAGTCTACAAGGAGAGACAAGAAGCATTCAATATTTGGGTTGGTGATGACATCATTAGTGAACTATTGATTTTTTAGAGAGTAATGAGAAATTCCAGGTGACTGTTGTGAATCTATTTCATGACAACTGACGGAAAATCAATAGTTTCACTAATGATGTCACTGGTAGTGTATTCTTGTTTTCTGGCCCTGTTTATTGGAATGGAATGCCCCGTAAAGATTTGGAGTAGGTTTATCATCTCATTTCCTGGACCTATAGGGGTTGTGCCTCTTCCTATGTTTACTTGAGCTTGAACACTTTATAACTAACTGGTCTAAACATTACTAAGTTTATTAATATACTTCTTTTTAATCAATCAGAATATTGTAATTTATTGAATTGGGGGGGGGGGGTATTGATTTATAGCTATATATAATGTATTTGATAAATCCCCCTTTTTTCATCTGATCGGTTATAACTGGTGTCGTCAGTTATATTGGTCCGCTCAGCACATCACTAAGTCCACTGACAAATATCTAGAGCACAAGAGTCACACATTCAAATGCTTCTTCAGATAGCTATAGTCATATATATCAACTATTGAGGGCAGTCTTCAAAATCTAAAATTGTGACCGGTACCCACTGACTTAACTGTAATCCTTTATGGGAGAAAGCCGTGAAAATTTGTGTTTTGGAATGCAGAAACCAAACACAATGGGAAAAAGAACAATGCTCATTAATGTTTTCATGTTGTGATAGATTAGATTTTTTATTACGAAAATAAAAATGTCATTTTTTTGCGTCGTTTGCAAGAGGGCATTGATGACTTTGGTAGTGTTTGACTGTCTGGTAAAAAATGTTGAGCCAAAAAATTTACCCAAATGTTAACACCAAACATAATAGTCCACCTGTCTCCGCTCCAACGTGGTGCACATTTTCATGACATTTGGTTACAATGGTCCTTGGGTAATATCCCACGTGTTGGTGGCCTTATGTGACCTTGGTGGCAGCATGTGACCTTGGTGACCTCATGTGACCTGTTGGTCCCCATTCACAAACAGCGAATACTTTCTAATAACTCCGAATCTTCGTTCATCGCAGCCCTGGTTCAATCGGAGGTGAAAACAAACGTGACGTCTACGCGTCACTCCTGAACAAACATTCGATTCGAGGGGGGCCGTTTGACTCTTTATGACCATTTCTTTGGATTGTTTCTAGCATGCAAGTGAACGAATATGCATTCTAAAGTGTGTAGTTCTTTCCTAACTAGCGGCTACCATTCCAGTCTCCTGCTAATCACTTCAGGTAACAATTTGGGGCATTTTTTGCCATTTTAATGCCTATGGGAATCATCAACACAAAATGGCCGCCCTATAACGTCCGTTGACGTCAGCATAGACAGCCCTATACTGTGCAAGTGCCAATCAAGTAGAGAACACACTAGCCATAAATCAGAACAAGCACCTTAAAGGAGCTGGTGCTGTCCTCACTCATTTCACACTCCCCAGATATCCTTATATGAATTTGCTCCTCCAACACCTCTTCTAAACCAGATTCCTTTTTCCCATTGACAACTGTTCTTGTACCTCTTTATTCCAACAGAAACTGCGTGGTCAGAACCGAACGATGGTATGCATTGGTATATCCTGTACCCAGTGGAATAACACCAGGTTTGATTTCCATCTTTCCATGCCTTTACCGTGCTTCACCAGACTCTTCACCACAGTTATATCTGTTCACAGTAGAACTCGGTTACATCAAGTCCCGTCCCCAATTCACATAAAAAGTGGTACCATAGAGAGGTTCACCATTTTTGCCAAACGCCTCCCTTTTCACATCAATGATTTTTTTTTTATTGATTTTTTTTTATTTTTAACACCATTTACACACCCCCCTTTTTGCCAAATCGATGACAATTAGGTGTTAAGAATGCCCCCTATTTCAAGGTTTTCAATGACAGGATTTTCAGACAAACCCTTTTCAATGACTTTAATACTTTACAAAATTTTATTAAGAACAAAACCGTATCAACATTGATGGTTAGGCAAAAAAAACAATCTTGTTTGCTTGTCCACTTCCGACAGACCGCATTTGCTTGGCGACTGTAAAACTTTTTTTTTTCAAAAAAGTTTTTTTTTTTCAATTTTACCCCCAACTTGACAACTCCTACCCGTCGGAAAAAAATGTCAACATTAAGAGAAAAATTTTTCCCACTCCGTGTCCGATGCCCTCAAACTGAGATGTGTCCACCTCCCAGCGCCACATTTCTCAGACTTTCGAATGCCTCCAGACTTGGGACACACACAAACACGCGCATTCTAGGAATGAGATTGTATTTTAAACCGATGTACTATCAAATGTATACGACATACACAATATCGCTTGGTCAATTCGCCGTGTAAAATCAAAGTAAACCGATAAACCAGTAGTGAATGACATTTTCATTCTTTAATATCATTTTATTTCAAATGCTATTTTATATATTTGTTAAAAATAGCCACAAATTATTTTACTTGAACATGTTTGACGGGCACAATATTTTCTGCGCCAAAATCACCACCGCTGTTTGTTTTAGTTTATAAAGAACTTTCCAATATGAGCGACAGTCCCAAACAGAAACATGATTCCGTTGGCGATCCTGGTCACATATTGCAGCAAAACTCTACTGCTCGAAGATCGGCAGCTTCAATCGTGATCAAAATTACAAGAACTGTACTCATCACTTTCACTTACGTTTAGCTACCGGTCTTCACTTGAAGGGCATATACGTTGTCGCATCTGAAACCTGGCCCATGGTCAACAACCACAGATCCAACCGAGACTTTCTGGAGCTGTTGAATACATTTTAAGTATTTGGTACCTGAAATAGAAAAGGAAAAAAAAAAAAAACTTTTCCTGCCCGACACGACCCAATTTTTTTATCAAATCAGTTTTGTGACAAGCAAACATTCATTTTTTTTTTGGCCTTAAGAGTACTCTTTGTGTCTGCCTTCTGCTTGTGTTGGATTGCCAAGGAGGGCAGAATCGATGGTACATGCCAGAGGATAGGAGGCAGGGATGCAGCTGGGATGCAGGCGGAAGACCGATGACCATGACGCTTCTGTGAAAGACCACCCTTTTTTTTAAAATTTCGCGGAGACGGAGGCTCAGAACACCCCCTTTTTCATGATTTGCTTTGTTCCCTGTCCGCGATGACAGTAAAAAATATAACCCCAATACACCCCCCTTTTACCGAAATTTAGAACATCTCATGGTTACCACTTTTTTTATGTTGTGTTGAGGTACCAGGGCATCAAGTCATGTTCAAGATGTTATAGATGTAATTATGGGGTTCACTCGTCAATCAAAAATTTGTTACTCAGGCACTCTTTTCAGAAAATTCTGACAAGCGGGCCTTGTGATTAGCGGGTTTTCGGATTTGGTTTAGGGGTTGTGGGTTAAAGACACTATCACAGTGGTTTGAAAAATATTTAAAATTTGGGGGGGGGCAGGAATAGCTTTAAGTGAAGGATAAAGTTGTAGAATTTCATAAGTTACCTTTTCCAGCTGTAGATTGACAGAAAAGGAAGCAAAACGGCAGTGTTCCAAGATACATTCTCCATTGAATTACTGTAATAGTAAGGTCCCCGTTCGACAAGTAATGACTCAAATCCATCCCCGACTTACTGGCCTTATTAGGTTGCGTCTGCGCTTATCATTTGCAGGGTGTTAGGATACCTGTACAGTCTGTACTTGTTACATACATGCAAAAATCGATGTTTTGATGATTTTTTCGATTTGCTGATTTAGCAAATCACTGATAGTGTCTTTAAGCCGGGCGTACCCAGTGGGTGGGGGGGGGGGGCAAGCTGTGTCCTGTGTCAAGCATTGCGAAGGCACATATGGATTACTCTGGATCGTATGTCTGTTTTATCTCTTGTGGTGTGTGTGTGTCGTGGTCAAAATGAATAACTCCCTTAATTATATTGCATGACGTATGAGTCCGTAAGGGCTAATGATGATGTAACTTGGTGGAAAAGGAGTGGTACCGGTTTGGGGTGACATTTTGGTGACCTCACGTGGAACCTTTGTGACCTCATGTGACCTTGGCCCCATTCACAACCGCGACGGCAGACACCTCGCGGTCCCCTCCGGTATTTCTAATTATTACCAATACCCCATATGCAACTTGAAAAATATTATGGCATTTGTGTGCAAAGGTTAATATTGATTCAAAACCGACAATTCGTGTACAACAGGCAGGTAGGTGCATGTAAAAAGGAATCTCTTATGTGTTTTATTTCAGAGGATATGAGGAATACAAAGTTTATCGTGATCTCGAAGTGAGAGGGGGCCCGCCATCATACAGAACAAATCACTTAAGTTATTGCCTTTAGAGCAGGTCTATGATCAAGTCAATGGAGTATGGAATCTATCAACTGTGATCGGTACATAAGTTCTTAAACAAGATAACCCTTACGATGGTTGTTTTTTAAGTGGCACTGGGACATTTTCACAAAATATGAATTTGCTTTAAAAGATAGTCTAGGCCATTGGAAGAATAGACATACATTTCACACATAAAAGTAACATACCAAAACAGATAGGGAACGTTATAGGTTAAAGACATCCAGGGTAATTTCTAGGCTAACTTTAATCAACATGTATATCTTATGCACTGTCAAGTTCAATTCCCGGCCCTGGGGGTCCCGGGACCATAGCGGACTGGTGGTATATGCCGGGAAATAGCCGGGATGTACAAAAAATGCCCCGCAAGCCGGGAGGTTAGCCGGGACTTGGGCGGAATGTACGTTAAGGGGGTTGTCACCGCCCTGCCGGGACAATCATTGATGATACATGTAGCTGGGACTTAAGCCGGGAGGTACAAAAAATTTTCCGGCTCCGCGGGATCTAAAACAGGGGACTTTAAAGCATGCTGTCACACTAAACACCAGGCTATCAGTGAGCAGTATCGACCGTCAAATCTGTTGTTAGTTTAGTAGATCACCATTTTATAGCTACCATTGCAGTCCGATCTCTCCATGTCGTGAAAGGCAAGCTATACAAAAGAGTAGCCACACGCACGTGTGATGAATTTCGGCTCGGTTCTGACACTCCGGCGTTCCAAAATGTAGTGTGATTTTATATAGCTAGACCTGTTGGCGCATAGCCGGGGCCGAGCCGGGATGGTACAGAGGTTTTTAAAGCAGTCCCGCCCCCATTGGCCGAGCCCGAGAATATACGGGGAATGTCACACCGAAAGCCCCGGTAGAGGGGCCGGGGAACGCGGGGATGTACAAACAAAAGTAAGCCCAGCTACCCGGGATTCGTGCTACTTTAGCGGGGACAAAGGCGGGGGTTTTTTGTCAAGGACAGCAAAATGTAACATTCCCGGCTAAGTCCCCGCTGCTAGCAGTCAGGGACCCAAAGGGCCGGGGGAGATTGGAAATTGAAAAGTGCATTACATGAATTAATAGACTCTTTATCTTGATTATTAAAACAACAAAGGTTCCAGGAACCGATCAAAAAGCGGTGCATGCCGATGGGACAACATGCATTGGCCTGCGGTTTCTTGTGTTAAACGCCATTTCCGTCGTCTGCTGAATTAATGTGCCGGCAAAACATAGTTCTGAACTTGTTCTGTCTTACCCATAAGGGAGCTGATGTGGTCTTAATCAGTTCAGGTGAGGGCTAATGGTATTATGAAAGCTTTACAACATGTAAAAATTCAAATTTGAAAAAAATTGAGGCCGCACGATTTCAAATGTGCCAGTGTCTCTTTAATAGGAGCTGTTTATAGTCCACCACACCAGACTTCGCAGATCATGTTAACAGTAGCACCTTCAAAACTAGGACCTTAGGGCTGTTCCACTTAGTTGGGACTGATTCTTATTGTTTTAAACATTGAACCATGATCTTATAGCCACATGAAAAAAAATGATCACAAACTGACCTTAGGGAGGAGGGAGCAGTTGGTTATTACGTGGGGGAAAATGGACAAGTTGAACAATGTTTAATTTGGTGAAAAAAAAAGTTACATGTTTCCCTCGCTTCCGTTGTTAAACACACTGGTCATTGATGTACAAGCTAAATATCTAATGTTTCCACTTTTTACCTCACATTTTGTGTTTTTATCATAACCTCCTTACATGTTCATCTTCTGTTACTTGACAATTGACTGATTTACACTATACTTCTCAACTGAGGATTGGCCGGCCCTTTGATCTCTGGAGTTTTGTACACAGTTTGACCTTAAATGACCCCGTGTGACTTTTGACCCTGCTAGGCATATATATGTTCCTGCTACAGGGATCTACAGGTTTTATTTATTTAAACTTAAAAGTTTTATTTTAATGCATGTGCTGTTAAAGGATTTGCCCAGTAGAAGTATCAATTGTGATATAAAGGCCAATTTTTCTCATTGTCCTGAAATTTTAAAACTGTCTAATCCATTCTTTTCCAAGATAGAGTACAAAAAAACTGCAATTTAGTTATAGTTTAAACATCAATATAAGCACATGAATATGACCCAGTGCAAAGATGATTATAGCAAACCTGATTTTTCCCCCATGTTACTGTTGTGGGTGTATGCAGTGTCAGGCTCTCATAGCAGTAGAGAGAACACAATAGAGAATCAACTTGTTTGCATCCTAGTTCAAAATGATTAACCACCATACCAATTTATTTTTCGGGCAACCTTGGTACATTTTTCATAACAAATGTGCGCTTGGTGTGGCATGCTAATCTTAATGAAACCTTCAATGTTAGTGTTCCTTATTTACAAATGGTAAGTTCACCGACGGACAATATCATGGTTTTTTTTAATGCTCAGGAATAAACCTGTCGCTATAATTGTACTTTAAAGGCTGACTCAGAGATTTTGAAATATAATTATTTTGAGTAGAAATTAAAAATAGTCATCTAGATGTGCAATGTTTTTTTTGGCTGTGTGGTGAGTAGCGGTGGTTTGGGGTTAGAGCGTATAGGTGCGCCTGGCCACAGAGCGCGTAGCTCTGTAGCCATGGCGCCTATGTTCAAGGGTATTAGGTTTGGTAGGCATCATTTTTGCAGCAAGTTTGAGAAGTGGTGAGTTATATTCACAACAATAATCTGTATTTAGCATATTTATTTTTTATCATTTTTAGAATTCGCTGTTGCTGTTAGGTTGGCATGTCCTACCCCTGCCACTTTTGAAGACTGCAAATTAATCTCGACAAAAGCTTTTATATAAGTCACGCCGTAAAGAGCCAATATATACAAAATCACAAGGTGTTGCAGTGTAGGATATTAGAATCATTATGAGGCGAATATTCCAGAACGCTCGGGGTCGAATTCATAACAAATTTGGGAATGTTATATTAAGCTCCATAACCATTACTATAGGCCAAAAAGGCAATGAGCATTGTCCCAAAAACACACCATTAACAGTGCAAAATTTACCCCTTATTCCCAAAACGACGTCCGATGGCGAAATGCGATCCTTTTTCCACGTGTTTATTAAAGCGGATGCGTAGCGCGTATATATCGGAGTGGTTCCCCCCCGGGGCCAAAATTAATACGTCAAACAATTGCCGTGCTGTGACGTCACCAATTCTTAAAAATTTTCCAAATATTTGTTGTTTTTTAATAATAAATTAATAAGAGTCCAATTCAAAAATCAACTGTAGAGGAAATTATACGTTCATAATCTATCGTCATGTATGACTGGTTATTTGAAGATAATGACGTCCGTGATCTTGCTATTTGATGACAAAAAGTAGAAGGCCAATCTGCTTCAAGGGCGAACCGAAATGTGAAGACGTTACCCGATTTTTTGTTTTTGCTCGCATATTGGCGGGCGGCTGTTAGCTCTAGAACTACGGATAGTCACCTAAAATGTTCCATTCCAAATTAGAGATAAATAGGATTTTCCGTTTTCATGCAGTAAACATTTTGACCCCACCGTATAACAGTGCAATAGAATACCGTTTATACAATTCCAGGCTGGAATTTTATAACAAAGTTGTGAAAATGCAAAAAACATCAGTTTTGAAAATTGAGTGCACCCTCTCAGGAAGCCTGAGTCAGCCCTTTAGTGTTAGGGCAGGAAAAGGTGGGATAAAAAGAGTTTGATGTTGTAAGTATTCCAAATTTAAAATTTCAAGATTATATATTTCAATTCTTTTAACATGTTTTAATCAAAAATTTGTGGGTTGAACCAAAATATGAAAAAAAATTCGAGATAATCACATTTGAAAAATGGCGTTTTTGCAGAGTCCGTAAACATTAATATGAATTTGAAAAAAAGTGAAAAAATAGATTCTTTTTAACTTGATGCTTGATAAAGCCATAATTAGGGGAGCAAGCATGATATGAACTAAGTAAAATGTCAAATAAATGTTTGTTACATAATTAATGAAAAAAAAATATGGAAATTACACTTCAAGTTTTTTTTTTTTTTTTTTTTTTTTTAATCTCCCCCCCCCCCATGCGTTGGAATAGAAAATAGAAATTAAATTCATTTGGGGTATTGTGCGTTTGCAGCTTCTGTGAGGCCCAAACACCCAAAACTAATAGTAACATGAAGTTTGTGACGAACACTTGACAACTAATAAGAAACTGCTGTTAGCGTGGGGTCAGATTAACGAAGAACAGTGTTTATTTACTGTATGAAAAGGTGTTATCCAGTCCTTCAAAACAACAAACTGCAACCCAAAATTTGAAGTCCTCATAAGTTCTGCATTTTGAAACAAGCAACTCAAATTGCACGGTTGTTGTAATTATAGGTATCTTGCAAAACCCAGTGACCACCTTGCTAACCTTTGACCCCACATGTGTGGAGGTAATATTCAAGCCCCCACTCAAGTCTTATTATGAATATTATCAAGTTTGGGGTAAAATAAGTTGGCATTATATTACTACAGCCCCTGTGATGTCATGGACCCCTAGGTTGCTAGAAATAGTATTGGTAGTGCTAGGGTGTTGTGTAGTCGCACATTTATAAATAATACGTATCGTGTGAAGGTCGTTGCAATTAAGTGTGGAGTGATGGGTAGGCCTATGCATGCGCGGTTGTGTAAAGTATTAACTTTAAAGCAGCAGCGGAAAAGTTCGTGCTGCTTGCAAGTGTAAATCTCTTGGTTTAATCCAAAAGGGAAATAGTTACATTTCTCCTCAATGGATTTTCTGAAATGGTAAAAGAGAGAACGCCGAAAATCAAAGGAAAAGGAACCAATGAAAATAAGTGGGTTGCAGTTTATCCGTAATTGAAAGACAAACAACGAATTGTCAATCGGTTGACATTTGTTAGATTATAACTTTATAGTCAGAAAACTTATAGCCCCGTCACCTCCTTCTTTCTTGTTTAACCTTCTTTCCCCCCACAACTACCTAAACCCCTCTTTTGCTTAAAAGATTACCACAAAAGAAATACCCTTTTGTTTTTTAGTATTGAAAACAATAGACCGGGGGCTATAAGAAAGAGTAATATATAGAGTGAGATATGCATCAAACTAAATGTTTAGCCTCCGTTCCCTGTGGACAAAGGGGATTTTTCTTTTGGGTAATCTTTTAAGAAAAAGAGGGGTTTAGTATAGTTTTTGGGGGGGACAGAAAGAAGGTTAGGGGGTTAGGTTGGGTTATAAGTTCTGACTAGAATCTAACAATGTCAAACATTGACAAATTTCGTGTGTTTTCTTCATTAAGGAATAAACGGCAACTCCATTATTTCTTGGTTCCTTTCTTTGAGTTTTCTGGGCGTTCTCTCTTTTGCCATTTCAGAAAATACATAATTGAGAGAAATTTCACTTATTCCTTTTGATAACAAGTCTTACGGCCAGTTCAGCTATGCCTACATGTGCCTGTTTGGGCATCGATGTTGAGAGTAATACATAAATCCAAGGTTTAGTGTTACATAGCACTCTTCATTTGTAATCTGCCAGCAACAATAATAGCAGAGACAAGCAAATTCCTGGGCAGTCAAGCAAGTTATTAAATCATTATTATTTACAATGGACTTTTCAAAGGCTTGGATTTCTTGTGTTGTACTATCTGCCAGCCAAGATCCCAAAGCCCACAAACAGATTATCAAAATAGACTTTGTTCCACTCTGGGTCAGATGTGACCCACTTGATGGCCACACAGCGGTTGTTTGTTTGTTAATGTTTTTGCTTTAAACCAAGGAATTATACGTGGAAGCATCAAACTAGAATTAACATTCATGATTTGGTCAGACACTTATAGCCCCCGTACACGCTTCTTTCAGTTTAACCTGCTTTCCCCCCAAAATACTAAACCCCTTTTGCTTAAAAGATTACCCCAAAAGAATCCCCTTTTCCGTCCTAGGGACCGGAGCTAACACTTAGTTTGATGATAGTCCAGCTGTAATATATATATTCTTATAGCCCCCGTTCTATTGTTTTATAGTATGAAAACAATTGAACGGGGGCTATAAGAAGATTATCTAGACAGTAGATATCAGCAAAACTAAAGTGTTAGATTCCCGTCTCGCAGGACAAAAGGGGATTTCTTTAGGGGGAATCTTTTTAGCAAAGAGGGGTTTAGTTTTAGTAGTTTTTGGGGTGGAGAAAGAAGTTAACAAGAAAGAGGTGAACGGGGCTAGGGGCCTAAAGTTTCTGAACAAAACATAAAATGAAATTCAAGTGATGCTTTCAAGTATAAATCTCTTGGGTTTTTAATCCAAATCGGAAAAAACGTGAAAATGATTTTATGAAATGTAAAAGAGAGAACGCCCGAAAATCAAAAGAAAAGGGAACCAAGGAAATATAAAATTGGTTTGCAGTTTATTCTGTAAATGAAAGAAAACAAGAATTGTCAAGTTTAATTTGTTAGATTCTATATAGTCAGATCTTATAGCCCCCGTTCAATCCTTCTTTCATGTTTAACCTTCTTTCACCCCAAAACTACTAACCCCTCTTTTGCTAAAAAGATTACCCCAAAAGAAATCCCCTCTTGTCCTACGGACGGGAGGCTAACACTTTAGTTTGAGGATATCCAGCGTGTATATCTATACTCTTCTTTAGCCACCGTTTTTGTTTTTAGTATTGAAAACAATAGAACGGGGGCTTTAAGAAGCGTATATATATACAGTTAGATATCATCAGCTAAAGTGTTAGCTCCCGTCCGAAGACAAAAAGGGGATTTCTTTTGGGGGTAATCTTTTAAGCAAAAGAGGGGTTAGTAGTTTTTTGGGGAACGGAAGGTTTAAAACAAAGAAAGAAGGAGTGAACGGGGCCTATAAGTTCTGACTATATAGAATCTAACAAATGTCAAACATGGACAATTATTGTTTTCTTTCAATTTAACAGAATAAACTGCAAACCCAGTTATATATCTTGTCCTTTTCTTTGATTTCGGCGTTCTCTCTTTACCATTTCAGAAAATTCATTTCACTTGATTCATTGGATTTAAACCAAGAGATTTAACTTGAAAGCATCAATCTAATTCATTATGTTTTTTGGTCAGAAACTTATAGCCCCTGTTCACTCCTTTCATGTTCTGGTTAACTCTTTCCCCCAAAAAACTACTAAACCCTCTTTGCGTAAAAGAGGGGTTTTAAAAGTCAATTGTGATCTATAGGAAATGGATTCAAACACATTGTCCCGCGGGTTGTAAATCATTGGGCGCGATGTTGTATTTTACGTGTATTTGCAGTGGAGGGATCTATTAGTGGTGTGTGTCACCTTCCAAGATGAGTACGGACTGCTGCTTACTGTGTTGTGAGAGTGCGTTCAAGCATGTCCAGTGTAATCGGTTGCTAGTGTATTCGTTTGCAAGGAAAGATGGTTTGTTTTTTGACCAACCTAGGGGGTCCATGACATCACGGGGGCTATAGTAAGATAATGCCAATAAGTTTGCCATATTCCTTAAAAGGTCCATGTCGCCTATTCGCCAATGACAAAAAGGTCTACTTTGACAAAATTGCCTAATTATAAGTATAGTATTTTCATTCATTTATTCTCAGCCCAATTTTAGGTATTTTTTGCATGATTTTACACACTCCAGTTTTTTTATTTGTTTTGTTGCTATAGTTTCAGGTCTTTTTGCTACAGTTATTTTTGGGTTTTCCAAAATGATAAGTCTGAAGAGTGGATTATGCACTTTGTGAAAAATTGCCAGTATTTCTATTATATTTTCTGATGGACAAAACTTAAACTCTTTAGATCTTGTCTAATACCAAATAAGAAATCATCATACTCAAACCAGACTTGTTACTTTAGAAACATTTTTAGATGTCATATTCTAAACATTGTCTATGCAAGTTGGTAACAAGTCAATTGTATCAATAGTTATAGGCTAATTAATCAAATGGCTCTCACATTTCTCTTTGTTACAGAAATCTGTGAAAATCCGAGATTCAAAATTTGGATTGGCCTTGGTCCTTGAAACTTCTGCTCAGGTATGTATTTCTTTCTAGCATTCCGTCATACACGGGGTCTGAAAGTAAGGGAATGCACAAAAGTTGAATCTGTCATCCTCTATACATAACAGATTTGGTCTCACCTGAACATGGTCAGGTAGTGACGCATTTACCAGTTGATATGGTTCGCGCGCAAAGGATTATGGGGGCGGGCTTCCGTGCTACTGTTCCTGAAGTGAATAAGCTTGAAACAGTTCCTTTGTGTGTAAATCAAGTAATTTTGAAAACCACTTTGTTTTTTTTTCCATTGGCTTGGATTCTATCTATCTATCTATGCACCATGTCCCATAGGACGTTGGCTCCTCGAACAAATTTAGACCATCTATTCCTATCTTGCGCTTCCAAATATGCCTTGTGGAAGGTGGTGCCCACAATGATGTCATCTTCCCATCTCTACCTTGGTCTTC
This sequence comes from Ophioderma brevispina, assembly GCA_023653785.1. NCBI lineage: Eukaryota > Metazoa > Echinodermata > Ophiuroidea > Amphilepidida > Ophiodermatidae > Ophioderma > Ophioderma brevispina. The sequence goes on along the minus strand of JAMKCH010013568.1, from coordinate 1,921 downwards.
TCTGTCTGTTTGTGCCTGCGACAGTTTCCATAAAAATGCGTTTGGGTAGGCGGATGTTGTTCATTCTGCACAAGTGACCAAACCATGTCAGCTCGGGCCATGATGCGATGCTAGGATCCTTACTTGGGTGAAAGTGGCAGAGGAGATTCTTGACAGAACTTCTTCACTCTGGAGTCTTATCCTTCCAGCTGATATTACGTGATTTTTCTGTATCAGTCGTCATCTCAAATAGCTCCAACTCTTCAATGTCATTCTTTTGATGGTCCAGGTTTCAGAGCCATACAGAAGCACTGGGTTGACTAGTGAATTAACAAGTCGTAATTTGGTGGAGAGTGAGATGTCTTTATCACTCCAGACTCTCTGTAATTTCCCTAGTGCTGTTGATGCCAATAATAATCTGCTTGGATTGCACAACTGAAATCAAGAAAATACACGGAGCTGTGTAAATTTCCTTGTGAACTCTTCAAACTGGTTTTCATTTATGTTGCCATTGCCTAAAAGTTCTTGATTTGTAAGTGGCATGCACCTTTAACTATTAAAACAAAGATCTTTTGACTGAAAATGACTTTAACTTCAAACTTTATATGCTGGTGGCTTTTATAATATTTCTTGGTGTAAAACTGTTTTAGGAATCAATCTGAGTCCCCCAATCTATCCATTTCAATTTTGTGTCTTGCTATTAATGTTCCTGTGTCATTTTAAAGGGACAAAAGGCGTCTAGGTATTTAGGCAGGACTTTGTCTTATTTACTACCCCAAAGCTCAAGTGAAACTAATTTTAACACGTTCCCCGGAATTTGGGCTACTCCTAGCCCAGATTTGCTTCAGAGGTTCCATTGTTTTAGTGCAGTGAAGTTGAACCATTACTCAAAACTAGCAAGACAGCAATTCTGACCACAGGGTGCCATAGCCAGAGTGTCTTGCCTCGAGGCCATTTTTCAATGAAACTGCAACCCGATATCAGCTCGTCTGCGCACACGTGTGCCGACAGGAGGTCAGTAATTGCCAATCTTTATCCCATAAGTCCCTGGTGTGTGAGGCCCATAAATTTGCCTAGCACGGGTCCAATCAAAGGGCTAAAGAAATGTTTCCTCAATTTATTTTTCGCTTCAACAGAGTGGAAGTTACGTGCTCGGTTTCCGTATCGACCCAGCAGAGAAACTTCAGGAGGTGTGTAAAGAAATCCAAAGCCTTCACAGGGTGTACAGCTCTAGCCCCATATTTGGCATCGAGTATGAAAATGAGGAGCAACCACAGACAGTTGAGGAACTTACCGTGGACCCTGTGCAAGATGATGTAGACATTGTGAATGACGATGAACAGTCAGATGCATTTGCTGTGAGTGTCACTTTTGATGTTGTTGTGTGATATCTGTTATTTTTAGAATCAACTGAATTTTTAAAAATAAATCTGAGGATGTCTTGTGAACCATGAAAATAATGAGGGTGTTAGGATCACCAAAAATTCACCTTTAATCATCAATAAACACTCCAAGGGATTAAAACCCTAATTATAGCCACCATCCTTTCTTGAATGGGGAGAAGTACGTACATTCACATTGTTGTAGCAATTTTGGATAATCTACTGGTGTGAAACTGCGATGCAATTAGTCATGCTACACCAATCTCCTCTGAGAATGATGTTAATTCCATAATGTTAATCAGGGTTGTAGCTAGACTAATCTGAGTGCTGTAACTCTTAAATTTTCTACACTTATGGACAAACTATGAATTTAATCGCAATTTATGTGGTAATTTTTCTTTTCATGAAGTTAGGGCCGGCCAAACCTTCCAAAATGACCTTTTGTGCCGGTCAGTGGGAGTAAGTACCAGTCATGGCTGACTGGCGCTGATCAGTGTAGGTACATCCCTGGCGTTACATGGGCGAGCATAGGAACTTTGAGTTCCAGCTTTTAAATTAAT